>JANAVB010021797.1:14532052-14572052 GCA_029216955.1 Iris pallida
ATTGTATGTATGATGGGCTGTTGATTATAAATGGAATCCATGTCCCGATACATCGGGTTGATGATGTCCCCTTAAGGAGCTCATAAGGATTGTCATGTAAACCCTGCAGGTGGATTATATCCGACATGACAAATAAAGTTGAGCGGTACTACTTAAGGATAAAAGATGTCGAATCAATATAGTTGTCAGTAAATTAATTTGATCGACGGACATACGATATCGTAACATGGGGAGCCAAACGAGCATATAATAAAAGGAGCCCACAAACATAATTTAGGATTAAGGAGGTAGTGCAACAATAGCTCATTAGTGGACCGAGCTATTATTAATGGGCCTAGATTGTGTGTTCGGGCTGAACACGGGATATCCAGATCCGATAGGAGGCCTAACCCTAATTTCTCCTCATGGTCCCTGCCGTAGCCTATATATATCCTCTATTCTCTGGCCGCCAGATTACTGATCAGAAATCTGAAACTTTTTCTAAATTCGTCGCCCATACAACGTCCAACTCGAGGAAGGAATACGTGCAGAAGATCTTGGGGTCGTCTGCTCGAGATTGCTAGGAATTACTTGTCTCTTTTTCGTCGCAGGTATAATTCGTGAACCCTAGTTTTCGCCTATGAAGGGTTAGAACACGTATTAGATCTGTTTAACTTTCTATCGATCAATACGCACACCAAAGGAAGGGTCCTGGGAATCCCCAGTTCCATCATGATGGTATCCCACAAGATTTCTCTAAACCGTCCGATGACATCTCCAGAGCCATGCACTCGGGGGGTTCCGCTACCCGGCCAACAAATGGAGGTTAAGGGGCAGCGCTCCTCGTGGGAGTTCGGGGACGAAGCTCCCGAAAGGTATTCATATTTCATAATCTGGGTATATTTGGACAGCTGTCGTCAAGGAAAAAAGCTATATCATCTATCAAGTGAAGAAGCAAAACCATACCATCATCATTTCAAGACTCTGAAGAAGCATGTGTTGGCCCAATGATTACATCATGTTTTTGAATATGGCTAATCAGTTAAGTTTAACATAATGATGTCACTAATATTCATATACTCACTATCATGTTGCTATTTAAACTTAGTATTGTCCTAATTGTCCTATATTATATTGCTATGCTTGTATCGTACTGCAACATATTTTGCTGGCCTAACATGTATTTATAGACATGCAGTAAGCATGATCAAATATGATCAAATTAGGACATAGGCAATGAAGAATTAATGATGGACCAAAGACGACGTCATACAAAGAGATTTCTTCGAACCGCCTAGCGACCTATCCGGGGCCTCGCATCGGGGGTTCTGCTGAGTCGTCAAAGGGCTCGCATCAGGGGTTCCGCTGAGTCATCAAATATACTCTGTTTATCTTTGGATGACTGTTGTTAAGGAAAAAGACGTCTTCAGATCTACTCAAATATCAGAAGAAAGGCGTTATCAAAGGGCTCTTGGTTTTTCTTTTGTTCCAAGTCTGTAATCTTTATTTTATTGAGTCTAGGAGAATGTGTACGTTGAGTCGCACTGAGTCATCTCAACCCTTAGACATATCTTTCCAAGCTCTACCATACAAACAGACTAATTCCTGAACCAAGCCCAAGCTCTACCAAAGCCCAAAGGCCATTTGAACATTCTGCCACCAAGGCAGAGTTCGGGCCGAACTCTGCCCCCACAAAGAGTTCGGGCCGAACTTTGTCCCCTGATTTCCAGGAACTGATTTTTAGGGTTACCAATTGCTACCTGGTACAACGGCCATATTTTTGAATTTTGAGGATAGAATTCTGGCCGAATTCTACCTTCCAGACTAGTATATATAGGGCATGATTTCAACTATTTTCATTCATCTCTTTATCATCCTTCTATCTCTCACTCTCAATCATCTAAGCCTTACACTACCTAAGCCTTACTCTTCCAATATACTAGCCATAATACTTCCTAAGCCCCAAGGTGCTCAAGTGCGATTCAGCTAGAAGTTTTTGTGCAAGAGTTGAAAGAAAAGTCACTTGGACAATTCCAAGTTTCACCACCTACGAATCTGTAAAAAGTTAGCGTGCTCTTTTGAGTAAAGGCACGTGGTTGTACACTATTTCACAAATAGTGGATTTCAATCCTGAGCTAGAGTTCTCAGGCCTGGACTAGTCCTCCACGAGGGAAACCAGGTTAAAATTGTTGTGTTTGCGTATGCTCTCCTGATCTTTATTTATTTCCGCATTTCTCTCTGATTTATTTACTATCTTGATAGTTGTTTTGTGGAGGCAATATAGAGTTAATTTATATTTGGTGATTATCGACACAAACTCTATTCACCCCCCCTCTAGAGTTGCCTATACGTTATTTCAGCATGCATTTGCAAAATTATATATAGAGTCTGTAACGAGTCTTAGGAATAATTATAAACACATGAAATGGATGGTAAATAGAAAGCTAGAGTAGACAACAACCCTGGATCACGTTTGGGCAGATAGTCGGATGATCCGACGATCTCTACGGAAATTCAAAGGATGATCCGAATGGACCACAAAAAAAGCTTTTGTGATCTTTCAGATTATCCGACGGACGTCCGCAAAAATCCGACAGATAATCCGTCTTATTACCATTTGGAATCCAACAGTCGGATTATGTCCCATCGATGATCCCAACGACTATATTTATAGGCATTGCACTATGCAGATGGATGATCCGACAGACTTCTACAAAAATTTGACGGATCATCTGTCAGCCGACAGAAAGTTGCATTATTGTACTTTCCATTACTTTGGTTATAAATAGCCTTGAACTCCTTCATTCAAGATTGATGCTTTGAGCCTAAAATTTTCTAATATACCAAAGTTTATCCACAAACACTCCACCAAAACTTTCACTTGCCAATCCACGAATTGAGTTAGAGTGTTTTTGAGTTGTAAGAGTGAGATCTTCATCTTGTTGTAAGGAGATCAAAACCTTCTTGTGAAATATTGAAGTTGGAAAGTCTTCGGATAAAAGCTCTCATAAAGTTGGAGAGTCTTTGGATCAAAGCCCTTGTATTGAATTCAGAGAGGCCTTTGGATAAAAGCTCTCACTTAAGAAGTTGGTGAGCCTTCGGATAAAAAACTCACGTTGTACTATTTGCTATAATAGTGGATTAAAGCCGAAGAGAGTTTCGGGACTAGAGTGCCCCTCGGAAGGATACCAGGATATATCGGGTGTCGGTATTATTGTTTCTTCATCTCTTGCACTCTTAATATTTAAATTGCTTATTAGCAATCGTTTAGTGCCTGATTAGTTGGCTTGACCCTATTCACCCCCCTTTAGGGTGCTTTCACAGGCGGAAAGCTGCAAAATCTTGCAATTCCGATATAGAAGTGGGATAATATCTCTATGGATTTTATCGTAGGCTTTCCAAAAATGTCAAGGGGAATGACCGAATTTGGGTCATTGTTGATCGATTGACCAATTCTGCTCATTTCATCGCTATCAAAATATCCTGGAGCGTTGATCGGTTGGCACAAATTTACATCGATGAGATTGTTCGACTTTATGGAGTACTGGCCACGATCATTTCGGACAGAAATGGGCAAATTTTGTCACATTTATGGATGAGCCTGCACCCGGCATTGAGCACCAAACTAAATTTTAGCACTACGTATCACCTACAAACCGACGGCCAGACAAAGAGGGTAAGTCATATCCTAGAAGACATGTTGCGTCTGTGTGCGATAGATTTGAAGACTAGTTGGGACACACATTTGTCGCTTACGGAGTTTACATACAACAATAGCAGTTATGAATCAAGCATCCAGATGGCTCCCTATGAGGCACTTTACGGGAGGAAGTGCCGATCTCTGATATGCTGGGACGAAGTAGGAGAGAGATAGGTGTTCGGGCCGGAATTGGTGGAACAAGCCGTTAAAAAGGTCCGTATGATTCGAGACAGACTCCACTTCGCACATAGTTGGCAAAAGATCTATGTGAATACTCGTCGACAACCGCTAGAGTTTCTGGTCAGGGACCATGTATTCCTAAAGGTGATGCCGATGCGGGGTGTTATTGTCACAACCCGCTCCCGAATAATCGGACACGAGTTAGACACGCTCAGCCTTCGTCGTTAGACACGACGAAGTAAGCTGTACCAAGCTCGGGAAATCTAACCAGATAAACATGAATGTGTACAATCACAGCATCTATAAAATATCCCCAGAATGATCACCATAATACACCGATCATAATATCATAAAAGTATCTAGAGGAAGAGCTAAAACAATCTAAACCTGAAACCTCAAGCTAAGTCATGGCTCCATCCTGCTCAGCTAAGATCCTGGGCTCTGGCCAATAAGGTAGAACAATATCCTGCAAGTACACCTGTAACAAATCCTAGTCAGGAGCGGAGCTAAGTACAATTCTAGGTAATGGACAAAAACATCATGATATGGAAATGAGTACAGAAGAACATGAATTATAAAGTACAGGAAAAGAACATGAAAGTACATAAATGTAAAGTATAGGAAATAAAGTATAGAAATGTAAACCATAAACCTGAAGTACAAGACCTGACATGTGTGCAATGTTTGAAATACAACTAGCCTATATGATCGGATGGGGTGAGTACAGGAATATGTACAGGAGTACATGAATATCGGTACGGCTTAGGACCCGCGTGCACGATGCGAGGCCTAAGCTATCTACATGAATATTAGAACCGGGGTTTGGTCACATAGCTAGTGTATTTCCCCTCCCCGACATAAGTAAGTACAAGAACAGGAAGTACAAGGATACAAGATATCGTGTCACATCATGTCATCAAGAGAAGTACAAGATATGTAAATGCACAAAACCATAGAAAGTACTTGCCTTGCTCCAGGTGATCAAGAAAATGAAGTAGATCTGTAGGTCCTCCTGATTAATGGATACAAGTTGATTAATTTCTAAACAAGTTGTACTCGCTACTCTCATATACTAACCAAGTGCAACTATAGAACATCTATAAGTATACTAGTATTAAAGTTATATAAATTTATATAGGAAGAACAAAACTATGAATAAAGGACAGTTGCTATCTATCAATACTATAACATATTAAGCCCCCAAGTTAAACCCAAGGTCAAACTTGACTCTGCTCAGTGTGCTCACCATTCTATATTCAATTTCTCAGTAACAATGCAATGCCTATACCTACATAACCTGTCAACCAAACCAAATTTATATATATCCCAAAGCTAGTCCAACTGCACTAATGCCAGTGATGCACTTAACTGTTCATGCACAATCATACTTTGTTCATACTGCCAAAAATTCAACCATCAATTGGTTAAAGTGCTCCCTGCAAGAACACTAATTCACTTCTAACAATCAATAGTCAAGTAAACTTTATACACAACCTCCATATTCACCCAGAACTCAACCTCAGCATCCTACACACAACCACACAACTAGTCTTAGTAAATATACACGCAAGCCATTCCCAATAACCATATGCTAATTAAGTTCAATCATAAATACAGAACTTAATCGAATTCGAATTCAAAATAGGAAAGGTCCCCGCCCTTGCAAACTTCCAATTGAACCTAAAATGAAATCTCATTAATAAAATTATACGGGAACTGATCTTCAGAGAATATGACTAATCTAACCTAGCAACAGGACCAAGAATCCTCGTTAACCAACTGGTGTGGAATCTCCAAATACACAGGAACTTAGAATTTACAAACAGAATTATACAACAAAACACTAGAAATTATACAAACAACTCAACATAATCACCAACTAACGAATATATGGCAGCCTCCATCCTGGACACTGTACTCGATCAACTTGACACTGCTACAGGGCTTGCATATAATCGAGCGGGTACGTACGGACACAATCCACTGTTTGGACATGAACAAGTCTTGGTCACACACACACAAACGCTTCTACGGCCAACACACGCCACACCAAATGGACACGAACTGATCATGGCCAACACCCCGCACTCAAAACTGAAACAACTTGCAATAATTAATCAAAATAGTAACATAATACCTGAAAGAAAGAAATCAACGAGATTAAAGACACGTCCCAAGTGTTGGGTGCGATCCACAAGCTTGGCTGAGCTTAGAAATTGTACTACGATATTTCCACGAATAAACAAACGATCGAATTTCCACGTTCTACTGGAATTCGAGCGGATTCATCATTCCCGACCTATCTCTCTGTTCGAAAATCCAAAACAAACACACACAACCGATCACAAATCCAAATGAATCACCAAGAACCTAAGAAAATCTACTACCATGTTGGACTGGGGTTTTAGAGACTCACCTAGGCCTCTGGATCGACACAGAGGGAAGAAATACTCGCCAGAGCAGCAGATCCTGCACAACCATGCCACTAATGAGGGAGGAACGCCGGTGAGCTCGGTCAGATCGTCATCGCCGCCGATTTTGTGTTTCTGGATCTAGATCTGTCGATGAGGAAATCATCTTATCATCGGAGACGAATCCTCATTGCCGCCATTGTCGAGGTGGACTAGTCGCCGGAACGACCGCGTGCGTTGCTGGAAAGGGTCGTCGGAGATGTCGAAGAAGATGGAGGAGAAGACCTCGCCTAACCGCTCACCGTCGGAAAGGCCTCAGCCAGATCTCGCCGCCGAGTAAAGAGAGCAACCCACTACTATCGTGGGGATCATCTAGTCACCATGGCCGTCGAGGAGACACCGTTGTCGAACACGCTGCCGGAGTCATGCCGCCCGACGAAAAAGGAAGACTCGCCGTCATATGTCCCATCCATTGGTGCCGTCGATGCTCGCTGAAGGAACCGGTCCCTAGCCACCTCCTCCGCGGTTGCCACCGCCATCACGGGGATTAGGGCTTGATCGAAAATTTAGGAAGAAAGGTTTTCTTTGAAGAGTTTGCTGCTGAAATGAGAAAATGATGAACTTATTCTCTCTCCAAACTCGATTTAATAGAGAAGGTCAATTGGCACTTAGGCACCTCCACCTTCGGTCAATACGCAAAAAGGCCCCTCCCATTTTCATATTTACATGATTCACCCAAAATCAGTTAGAAAAGGTGGGGACCATAACTTGTTGGTTACAACTAATTTTTAGATTTGAAATCCTGCTCTTAATTCAATTCCCTCCAAAAATAGTTATAAAACTTATTATTTTAAAATCAATTAAACTATTAATTGTTAAATAGAGGATAAATTTAAGATAAAACATACTGAAAAATGGAGTGACAGTTATGCAGTTCAGAGTTAAGGGCAAGTTGAGTCCAAGATTCGTATGCCCCTTCGAGATCCTTGAGAGAGTGGCGGTCGTTGCTTATCGGATTGTGCTACACCCTGCCTGGCTGAAGTGCATGACATCTTCCACGTCTCCCAACTTTGGAAGTACGTGCACGATTTAAGTTACGTGGTTAGCTTCGATCAGTTGGAGCTGTGTGCCGACTTATCATACTCGGAGGAGCCTGTACAAATTTTGGACCGTAAAGAAAAGGTCCTACGAAACTGGTCAATGTCCTTGGCTGACGTATTGTGGTACAACCATTCAGTTGAGTAGTTGAAATGTGAGATAGCGTCAGAAATAGAGGAAAAGTACAATTCACTATTCGTTGATTAAGGGCAGACCCCTGTTCTTAAGTTTCAGGATGAAACTTTTTCTTAGTGGTATATTATGTAGTACCCCACTCCTGTTGGGACGAAGCACTATGTAATAGGCTCGTGGCAAGTCAGACACGATTGAGAACATATATGACTAATCTGACTCAGCAACGAGTTTGGTATACAAAAACCTTAGCAACAATAAAATCGATTTGGACGAATAATATGAGAACCGTTCCAACTAATGGATCGACTTCTGTTGGAATAAGTCCTAAATGCAGCGAACTATGTCTTGGCGAGTGAGCTCTAAATAAGAGTCCTTTCGACGGGACCGATCTGCTTTTGGTTTTCTTGATGCTTTGCTACTTGGTTTTGATGAATGTGATTTCGTATCGATTTCTGAATGTGTCTATGGAAATTTCAAAAGGGAATGATTGAAGAAAAAATTCTAATATGTTGTTCGTGCCATTATAGGAGTTTGTGTGATTAACAGTTAACCTTTGTGAAGCAATCTCCTACTCATGGCGTATTTCTTTTAGGTGGGTGGTTCGGCCCCTTCTTTTATACTTCTTCCCGTCAATAAATTTTTAATGTTCAAACGTTCAAATCTATGATTGTCACTACCACAATCCTATATAGGATTTATTTTTGTCATTTTATATTATTTATATGGTGTGTGAATTTATTTAATTAATTACATGTGATGGTTGTATTTATTAGTAGACTAGCCTATTTATTGGACCTTTGGTTAGTGAACCTATTTGGACTTGTCATGACACTTGGACCTGCATTTTAGGTTAGCCACAAATAGACTCATTTGAGTCATAATAATTCATGAATAGGATTAGAACTAATTACCCACATAGGCTAGAAACTTTCATAGGTTAATCAAACCTTCATGACAACTTGAGAAGGCATAATGGACATTTCAAATAGGCAAATTAGGGCTCTTATGACCAGCCACTATAGGGAGATGTTTCATTCTTCCATTTCTCATTTTGGCGCTCAAAACCCTAGTTTGGTGTTCTTCCAAAAACCCATTCATTCTTCAATAAAAAACCCTCCAAATCCCTCTTAGTCTTCTCACATTCTTCATCCAAGAAGTCTAGGAGCTTGGAGTCCTAGGAGCACAAGAAGAGATGGCTATTGGCTAGAGGTATTGTGTCCTACTTCACACTTGTGTCCATTTGCTGTGCTACATTAGGAATCCATCTCCCAATAGGTCTACTACTAGCATTTTCTCCATGTTTAGACATTATTTAATGCATGTCATCATTAGAAAATCCACCCACAGACTAGGAGAACCCATAGGAGGAAGAACATGGCTCTAATGACCATGTTGGTAGAAGTTACATAGAATTTTTGTGTTATTTTTGGAAAAATTCGAGAATCGAGAATGGTACACTAAGTATTTGTCATATGGTTTGATAGACTAAATGGTCATGTGAATGATGTGTGTGGCTAGGTATGTGTCCATAATGGATACTAATAGGTTGTATCATGTTACACTAGGACACAGAGTCAATTTGGGGATTCTACACCTCCTACACTTGTCACAATATGTCACATTTCACATGACACATTGTACTAGCTAGACCCCACACTAATTAACTTCTAATTGTCATTTTAGGCATGCTCATGTGTTGTGGAATAAATATGACAAGGTTTAGTATACGTATCATGAGAGTGTCGGAGTTTTAGTACGATACTTGCATTGTGCACACCAAGTATTTATGAAATTGCTTGTGTGTGTGTAAACACACATGTGGTTGTGTGTGTGTGTTCATATATAGGCATATGAGTGTAGGATGTATATATGGTAGTACTAGAGTGTGTGCCTATGTATATACCCATGTGTACATATATATGGGTGTAGGTTGTACATGTGTATGTATGTATACTTGTGCACCTAAACATGTGAGCAAGAGTGTATATATATATATATAAAATATATATATATATATATATATATATATATATATATAAATATATATATATATAAATATATATATATATATGAATTAATGTATTAGAGGGGACTTGGGAGACTATGTATACATGTGTGTAGTGTGTAGGTGACCTAGTGTGTGCATTACCATGTGAGGGTGTTCCTATATCTGTTAAGTGTGTGTTGAGTGAAATCGTGTGTGTGTGTGATACTAGGGAGTAAGGTGTTATACATACACATGCATATATGTTCCCTGTGAGAGTGTCCTGTGACAGCAGGGTATTGGGGGAGTTGTATGTGTGAAATAGAGTGAAGGGTGTGCTAGAGTGTCAATGTAGTGTAGGTGTTTGTGTAAATGTGAAAGTGAGTGATAGAGAGTGATAGAAAGTGAATAGAGAGTGAAGGGTTGGAGAATGGTGTGTTGTGACACAGGCAAGCAGACCTGTTATTGTACAGAAAAGAAATAGCGAGAGGGCGAGGCTTGGCCTGCTGATTGCAGGACAGCAGTGAGTGTCACGATCCACTTCCGAATAATCGGACACAAGTCGAACATGTCCAGCCTACGTTATAGACTCAACATAGTAAGCTGTACTAAGTATCTAAGAAACTCAAGTAATATCATAAATACAACTTCACAATATCTAATCCGTCCTAGAATACATCACAATACACCACCATAGGTCCAACCATTTATTACATCTTTTACACTAAATTGGAGACAAATTCGGATACATAATATAAATGTGACAGTCCAATCCACAAATCCCTCATAATACACTACCAAAATACACTCATTTAGCGACGGTTTTGTAGCGATGGACTTTTTCCGTCAGTATTAGCGACGGTTTCGTGGCCGCTCAGCGACTGATTTCCGACTACAAGCCTTTGACATTTTTATTTTAATTTTAGGGGGAGGAAAGGTCGTACATCCGTCGCTAGACTGTCGGTGTTATAGCGACGGATTTACCGTCGTCGCTACATAGTCGATTATTTGGCAGGAATTGTGTAGAAAATTGGCGGAACATATTTGCGACGACTTAGCGACGGATATTCAGTCGGCACTTACCAAAATAGGCGACTGCTGGGCGACGGTCTTTTAACCGTCGCTAGTCCGTCGCTATATAAACGTCCCAGACTTTAAATGAAACGGCGGGGGGAACTTTCCGCATTCCCCCCAAATTCACTCTCTCCTCTCTCTCTCTCTCTCTCTCTCTCTCTCTCTCTCTCTCTCCCTCTCTCTCGCCGGTGTCGGCTTCGGTGATCGGCGTCGGTGTCGTCGTCGGCGTCGGGGTCTGGGAGGCGGGCTTGGGGTTGGAGCGTCGGGGTCTGGGCGGCTTGCTTGGGTCGGGGGCTGGGCGGTGGGCTTGGGGCGGGGGCGTCGGGGGCTGGGCAGCTTGCTTGGGCCGGGATCTGGGCGGTGGGCTTGGGGCGGGGGCATCGGGGTCTTGGAGGCGGGCTTAGGGTTGGGGCGTCGAGGGTTGGGCGGCTGGCTTGGGGTGGGGGCTGAGCGGTGGGCTTGGGGCGTCGGGGGCTGGGCGGCTGGCTTGGGGAGGGGGCGTCGGGGGCTGGGCTGCTGGCTTGGGGCGGGGGCTGGGCGGTGGGCTTGGGGCGGCGGCGTCGGGGGCTGGGCGGCTGGCTTGGGGCGGGGGCGTCGGGGGCTGGGCGGCTAGCTTGGGTCGGAGGCTGGGCGGTGGGCTTGGGACGGCGGCGTCGGGGACTGGGTGGCTGGCTTGGGGTGGGTACATTGGGGCTATTTGCAACCGACGCACACCCATAAGCACTCTTCATATATATATGCAACCGAACTACTGGGCGGCGGGCTTGGGACGGTGGGCTTTGGTCGGGGGCGGCGGGTGGCTTTGCTTCTCAAATTCATCTGAGTTTATATATTGGCTAAATAATGTGTTATCCATATTGGGTGTTCCATTAGTTTGGTGGTGTTTGGATTAGTAAATGTGAATATATATGGGGTTTGGATTCATGGTATATATATATGTTCACTGTCTCAAGGACAGTACGAGTTCTATCAGTTGTGGGCTTCTGTATAGATGTATATATCTATACATCTAGCTGTGATATACATATGTGTATGTGACAATCTCAGTTAGCGACGGACTAGTTACCGGTTAGCGACGGATATTTCCAGCTCCATTAATTGCATTAATCTACGGTACGACATGGTCATCAGGACATTGTCCCTGCAGCCATTCGACTGGCGAGGCAGAAACTATGTTGCCGTAGATAAAGTTGCCTGTCCTCCGACCCTCATCCCTCGGCAATGATGATACGACAACCTATCACTATATCTTATATAGTAGTAGATGATGTCTTAGTATTACATTAGTGAGTTCATCTTGATTCTGTTACGTACGTCCTTCAGATACTAGATACGATAAGGTTAACATATACTACACGATATGTATACAGAATATAGATGATTCACACTAATGTATGCTAGAATGAATCTTGGGTTGTGTTCTGAGCCATCCGTTCTCACACTTAAAACACATAGGAATTAGTAGTGTGACAGCGCCGGAGAGAGTGAGAGTGCCGGAGGGGGAGAAGGAGAGAGAGAATAAAATGGTACGACATGGTGAAGTAGTACTGTATTTTGGCTCCAGTTCCAGCTCCATTTGATCTACGGTACGACATGGTGATCAGGACATAGTACCTGCAGCCATTCGACTGGCGAGACAGAAACTATGTAGCCGTAGATAAAGTTGACTGTCTTCCGACCCTCATCCCTCGGCAATGATGATACGACAACCTATCACTATATCTTATATAGTAGTAGATGATGTCTTAGTATTACATTATGTGAGTTCATCTTGATTCTGGTACGTTCTTCAGATACTAGATACGATAAGAACATATACTACACCATATGTACAGAACATAGATGATTCACACTAATGTATGCTTGAATGAATCTTGGGTTGTCTTCTGAGCCATCCGTTCTCACACTTGGCAAAAAATCGAATTTTTTATACTTTATCGGCTTTCGAAAATGTACTCAAATTATACGATGGTTCCTTTAGTTAGCTTGCTTATGTTACAATTATATTATTTGTGACTATCAATCTTACCAGATATCACCCATGACCCGAGGAGCGGCACGTCGTTTGAGGAAAACAGTGAATGCTGAGGTGGCTCCTCCTACAGTTAAGGAGGAAGTGGCACCGGTTGCTACTGAGACCGGGAGTTCTATTCATCCAGTACCGGTAGCTAGTGAGACCGAGAGGACTCTTCATGCAGTCCTTGCAAGGGACGACAGCTCTCCTCGCGCCAAAAATCTCGCTTTTTCGAGGTGGTTGCGTGAACGTATCACTGAGCGTTTGCGTGAGCAGCGTGGTTCTCATTAGCTATTAGTACTTATTTGTATTGGACTATTTGTATTGAGTTGTTTTTGTATTAGACTATTTGTATTGGACTACATATATGAACTAGAACTGTGTCAATCTCTGGATTGTATTGGACTACGACATGGTGATCAGGACATATATAGTCCCTGCAGCCATTCGACTGGCGAGGCAGAAACTATGTATCCGTAGATAAAGTTGACTGTTCTCCGACCCTCATCCCTCGGCAGTGATGATACGACAACCTATCACTAGAGGATACTCTGAGAGATCCATCTGTGTAGGACGTATACTCTGAGATATCACCTTTACAAGAATGATATCAGTAGTGGGATCGAGTGTTGGAGGAGATACTATCAGAGTATACGTCCTACTCAGATGGGTCTCTCACCGTTAATATTTTTTTCTGACAGCAAGGTGGATGTGCTCCGTCAACAGATTATTTCTTCGAACCAAAACTTTGCCCCGGAGCTCAAGTGAACATCCTTCGTGTAGAGCTCGAGTGAGAGGTTCCTGACAGCATGGTTGTCACGACCCGGTCCCAATTTCTTGGATCGAATCAGATCATGCCCAGCCTGCACCGTTGTTAAGACGGCGGCAGTAAGCTGTATCACTCATGCAGGTAAATAAAACAACACAGTTTAATTGCTACAACTTTAATAATTTGAATAGTTTAAAACTTTTTACAATAAAATAAAAAATACATCTGAAGTACATTGCTTTCCACAAACATCATGAATTATAAAGAAGAAGAAAAATCTAGGCAACCAGCTCATCAGTCTCGAGATCATCGTCCTCTAGTTGGGACCTCGGAAAATATCGCGGAACAAAGCCTCATCAGTGATACCTAAAATGTTGGTTCTCCAGTCAGGAGGAAGCAAAGTACAATTCAGGCTAATCTTGACAATTAATTTAACAATAAAATCATGCACTTTTAAACAGTTTGAAGATGAACAGTTTTGAAACAATACAGTACAGTGATGTGAATAGGCAATGTATATGACCGGCTTGGGTTACAGTAGTATCTAGCGATACGGTATGGCTTGTCCCCGTGTGAAGAGGGGAAAGCTAATACAGTCAGTTACAGTAATTTGGATGTGGTCATAAACATTACTCTACTCCCCCAGTCCCCAACAGTACAGTCAATACTCCCGAAAGAGTTCATGTTTGAATAGTGGTTTAAAATTGCAGTGAAGTGATTATTAAATAATTGTAATCAACATAAATGTACTTGCCTTTGTTTTAGAATGACTGGATAGACGAGTCGATACCGAGGAGGAACGTCAGGTGTAACTTCGAGTTCCTACAGTTGAGAACTCGACTTAGATTCCTGAATAACCAGACTAAGTGTGCTAGTTGCAATCTCTAGTAGTCATGTCCTAGTCAGGTTTTATGTTGTATTAATTTACAGCTAACGATTATGTCGCAACTACGTGCGTTGATTAAGCCGGTTAATTGGTTTATTTGGAAATACACGAGAATCAATTACAATTGGAAAACTTTGTGTTTTGTAATATATTTATAAAAATACAATTTCTTTTAGTGATAAACCGTGAACTAATTATTTAATAATATTTTATCTATTTTAACTAGATTCGTAAATAATCAGTAAATCGCGCTCTAATCTACGATTATGCGACTAATCAAAACCACCCAAATTCACATCCACCAGAAAAAGAAAAATAAAATAAACTACGCTACACAATACAGTGGCACAGCTAATGGTCCTAGGGTGGGCTTATGCCCGGTACAATTTCTTTTACATTAAATAAGAGAAAATTATTGAAATATTAAATAAAGTGCAGAAATTAAATGACTATAATAAATAGCCTAAATGTTAAATAAAATAATTAAAATGAAACTAAGAGTCTCAGACTCGGTCCATTCCTCAAAATTCGGCTAATACCACAACGTCCGTCGGACCGGTGCGTTTGCATTTTGCCGGGGCCCACAGACCGGTACGGTCGTCGCCCGAAAAATCAGTTTAGAAATTCATTTTCGAAAGCCAATTTGAAATCAATATAAATATAGTTTTGTAAAAATTTGGGCAGCACTTCCTCTATTTCGGGACAAACCCAAAACTGGAAAATGCGCCACGGAAAACCTGCAAATATTTCCAATCCAAAATAATCCCACAGAATAAATCTACCAAAATAATCCCAAGCCACAGAAAATAATTCCAATCTACCGAATTTCCCGAAATGTCCGGGAATCCCATAATCCAACCAATTCACACCACCAGCAGATAAAACACAGGAACATACGCTAACGTAGCTAATCGAAAATATAACGCAGCTAACCGGATTTCCCGAAGGGAATCCGGGGACCGATTTCATCACCGACTCTACGGGAGGGACGAACTACTGTGATTATCCAGAAATTACCAAATTCCGTTGGTGGGGAGCCGCGGGAAAAATCTCGGGAAAAATCCGAAACAAAGTTCGGCAGCAGGTCGCAGATCCCGGACAGCGAAGACTCCACAGAGCGCTGGACAGCGGAAGAGGGACCGCGGGAGAGGGGCTCGCGCGCTGGACAGCGCGGGAAGGAAACCGCGGCAGATCTGGCCCGCTGGAAAGCGGCACGGACGGCGGCAGGACTTCGTCGGAAGGGCGCGGCCACGGGCGAGGGGCCGGTCGGGCTCGGCGTGGGAAGGTTGCGCCGCGGGTCGCGGGTCGGCAGGGAGGAGCTCCGCCGGGAAAGGGTCGGCCGCGGGTGAGCGCGGCTTCGCCGGAAGTCGGCGGACAACAAGGAGGACGCGCAGGGGCGCGCGTGGAGGCGGACCCGCAGGGGAAAAGGCCGGCGCTGGCTTGGCCGCGCGGACGGCCGATAGTCGGCGGCGCGCCGGTGAGCGCTGGTCAGGACGCGGGCGAGCGGGCGGGGAGCTCGGGGTCGCCGCGCGAGGGAGAGGGGCCGCGCGCTGGGGGCGGTCGGCCGGAGAACGGCGGGGGTTCGCCGGAGGTAGTCGGCGCGGGGCAGCCGAACAGGGTGGAGCTCGACTTGGGGCGACCGAAAAGTGGCACGGGGAGAGGAAGTCGCTCCACATAGAAATGGGTTTGGTTGGGGACTTGAGATTAGAGATGAGAGTTACGAGAGAGAGAGTAAAAAGTAATGTTCTCTTCTGAATGAAGTGAGAATAGAAGAGTGGGGAAAATAAAAGGAAAGAGTGGGGTGGCGTGTGTGGACAGGAGGGATTAGGGGGTGAGTAAATAGAGGGAGATGGAGAGTTGGGGAGTTGATGGGTTGGGAGTTATAAGGAGATGAAAAAAAATGAATGCTGTAGTGGTGGGAGTGATAACCAATTCGTGGGTTGGTGTCTACTGGTCCTACGGGACCAGCTAGTATTTAATATATATATATATATTATTATTTTTATTATTTTTTTTTATAAGCACCAAGTCAAAATCAGATTAAGAAGGAAATAGGGCTCGGGCCTGGGTCTGGGTCCGAAAATCAAAAATCCAATTTATTATAATTTTTGAAATTCTTTTTCACTCGAAAATATTTAATAATAATAATAATAATAATAACAATTTTGAAATACTAATAATAATTATACCAAAATATTATTTAATAAATAATTACAAACTATGGGTTTCACAATCTTCCCTCCTTAGAAAATTTCGTCCTCGAAATTTAAAGGTAGGGTAGAAAAGACAAACATGTATGGGTACTGCGCCCATAACTCAGGTCCAACCATAAGAATTTCCAAGGCAGTCGTGGATGAGACGGTTTAGGGACAAGTTTTTATTTTTGATATCATCCATGTAGAAAGAATACAAAAGCGAACCAAAGTACACGAGGTTGATCAGACCATCATGCACCGGTCCTGATTAGACAATATATTAGTGGGTGCACCCAATAAAATATCGTCATGATCAAGCTTGATAAAGAGATAGCTTGCAAAACTAGGCTAACTTCGTCAGCATCAGTCAAGTTTAGAACGAAAAGATAAGAAAATAAGTGATGGCTCGAATTCTGATCTTCTTCTTACCTCTGACTAGGCTTGCAACTGGTTCCTCTGGCACTGAAAGGTTAAGTCCAAACTTGAGCTCTGAATTATCCAAAATGTGACTCGGATCCGAAATGTAGCATCTGAGCTGTGACGTAGAAGACATTGCACACTCTCAAGATTAGCTGGTATAGCTAACTGGTACGCTACTTCCAACACGTCTTAAACTTCAAATGGCCTGATGTATCTGGCCTCAATTTCTGGCTCCGTCAAAACTGATTGTTCCTCTGGTAGGAAAACTTTACCAAATGCAATTTGGTCTTTCCAAGACCTACCAAATTCCAAGACGCAAAATCCCAATACATCTTCAAGCATCTGGATTGACCTCTCTGCTTGCTCGTCCCGCGGTACTCCATGAATCCGGTAAATGTGCCTCTCGTATAATGCTGCCAACTTCTTAGTGGATAACCAACTTTGAAGGAAAATAAAGTGTGCTGACTTAGTCAGTTGGTTTACTATAATCCAATTGGTGCCCTTTCCTCCTTGGGAACAAGGCAATCCTTACTCAAAGTTCATTGTTATATGCTTCTACTTCCACTCCGAATTGTCCAGCTGCTCCAACAAGCTTGTTGTCCTCTTGCTAAATTCCTCATGTTGACAAATTTACATCTAATCCCATACCTGGAATTGTCCTTCTTTATTCCATAACACCAATCAATGGAGGCATATTCCGATACATCTTATTATCTCCTGAATATATGGAATACTGCAACTGGTGCATTTCTTTCATCAACTCGTTCCTCCGTTTGCCAGCCGATACGCAAAGTCTCGTACCATTCTTCAGAGTTCCAATGCTGATTAATTTAGAAACCCTCAAGTGTTCCTGCCAACACTTGATCTCTAAGCCTGCAAAGTGCCTTATTTTGAAACTACGTTCTATTGATTTTTGTCCCTCAGCCTCGAACTTCATCAATACTGAATCAGCATCCAACTCCGTCTTTCTATCTCCAGGTAGTATAACCTCCAGTCCCACCTTCTCGATGTCTTCTAGCAGGTGCTAGTCCTTGGTTAAAAACTTCGCCATCAGTATCGACCAAGTGCATCAGCGACCACATTGGCCTTACCTGAATGGTACTGCAGGTTGATGTCGTAATCCTTCATCTGCTTCAGCCATCTTCTTAGTCTAACATTCAGCCTTTTCTGAGTGAAGACATTTTTCAGACTTTTGTAGTCCGTATATATTTTTACTCCTTTTCCATAAAAATTATGCTTCCATAGCTTCAAAGATAATTGCAATAAATTCAAATTAGGTGTGGGATAATTCTCCTCATGAGTCTGTAGTTGCCTATATATGTAAGCAATTACGTTCCCATGTTGTTGAAGAACGCAGCCCAGTCCTTTCCAGAGGCATTACTGTAAATTGAGAACCCACCGGTTCCTGCGGGTAGCGCAAGGATTGGTATAGTGGTAAGTCTCTTCTTCAGCTCCTCAATGCCGCCTGGCAAACTTTTGTTCAGATGAACTCTTCATTCTTCCAAGTGAGCTTCGTCATTGACTCAGCAATCTTGGCGAAATCCTTCACGAACTTCTGATAGTAGCCGACCAAGTTCAAGGATCTTCCGAATTGAACTTGGGGTATACCACTCTTCAACAACAGCTATCTTCCATCGAAGTTTCTTCTCTTGACCACATGGCCAAAAGTCCACCTTGTCAAAAATCCACGTTCAGATAACTTACCATAAAACTTCTTTTTCCTCAAGGTTTCCAAAACTTCCTCAGGTGTTCTTCATGCTCTTCTTCAGTCTTCAAATATATCAGAATGTTATCGATGGAGAAGATAAACTGATTCAAATACTCATGAAAATCTCTGTTCATGAGATTCATGAACACAGCAGGAGCATTTGTCAGTCTAACGTCTCGACCAAAGAAAACTACCCATACTTGGTATTTAAACGCCGCCTTGGCAATGTCCTCTTTCCTGACTTTGATTTGATGGTAGTCAGATCTTAAGTCAAACTTCGAAACACCCTAACTCCACACAAATAGATCAAACAGATCCTCGATCCGGGCAGAAAGTACTTGTTCTTTAGTGTCTGGTAATTGATGCACATCCGTTTGTTCCATCCTTCTGGGGCAAAAACAAGATAGATACTCCCTAAGGTAAAGTTCCACTCTAATAAATCCTAGAGCCTTCATTGATCTGGTCCTTCATCTTCTTGGCCACCTTCGGGTTGACTCTGTAACATCCTTTAGAATTTAGGGAAAGAGCCAGGGACCAAGTCAAGGGTGAATCCTATGTCTAGATCTGGGATAATCCGGGGAGACTATCAGGGAAAACATCTGCCATGAGGGTGTAACTAAAAACTTCTATTCATGTGGAAAATTACAGCAAAAACTCTTATGTTTGATCTAAGGACATCCTGTTACAACTTTCAAAAAGATGATGCTATTCTGCGGTTCTAGGTACTATTCTTCATGGTTCTGTATGAGCAGTCTCCAACTGCTTCCCTTTCTATAAACCTTGAGTATGCATCATGCCTTATTGTAAGGGGCAGGGTCTGCTGGATAGGAAGAGGGTCCCTAGGTTGTGGCCTAACAGGTGTTGCTGGGTTATGAGCTCTGGTTTGATAGAAAGATAAAGGGCAGTCCTTTACCCGATGTTCAGCAGATCCACATGCCAAATATTGTCCCAATCTCTTGCGGCAACTAACGACCTGATGACCAGGCCTGTTGCAATAGTTACAAGCCGAAAAGTAGAGTACTTGATGGGACCCCAAATATCTTCTAGATTCAAGGGTATCCTTCCTAGGACAAAAGTTCTGCTCTAACTTCATTGACGTTTTTCATGTCTTCATCTGTTCCTGCTGGGCTTCATCTTGAGCTTTTTGGAACTCCAGGATTTCTTGAAATAGGGCAACCATTTGGAAGGTGTTTGCTGGTACTGGTGGAGCAACAAAATGAATACTCCACCTAGGAAATGCAACTCAGTTTGAGATGAGATAGGAATCGCCAGTGTAGGGAAAACTTCACTGGATGCACTATGAGGACGGTCAAACAGCCGCGAGGGAAAAGACCCTGGACTTGGTTGAGGAGATGGGGTATGATCCGGAGATGACACCTCATCGCCAGCAGGATTTGGTCAACGGTTATTCTCTGGATGGTTTAGGATGCAAACATAAGCAAGGTATCCTACCAGTCTATAATCAAACAAAATTATTTATTTATAATATATTTCGGTCCTATGTTGTGACAAATTGATGTTCTAGTGTTCTAATTGTTTCTAGGTATGTTTTTCTAAGTTGTTGTTCAGACCTGCATGGGCCACCACTAAAAACATGTCACGACCCGGTCCCAATTTCTTGGGTCGAATCAGATCATGCCCAGCCTGCACCGTTGTTGAGACGGCGGCAGTAAGCTGTATCACTCATGCAGGTAAATAAAACAACACAGTCTAATTGCCACAACTTTAATAATTCGAATATTTTAAAACTTTTTACAATAAAATGAAAAATACATCTGAAGTACATTGCTTTCCACAAACATCATGAATTATAAAGAAGAAGAAAAATCTAGGCAACCAGCTCATCAGTCTCGAGATCATCGTCCTCTAGTTGGGACCTCGGAAAATATCGCGGAACAAAGCCTCATCAGTGATACCTAAAATATTGGTTCTCCAGTCAGGAGGGAGCAAAGTACAATTTATGCTAATCTTGACAATTAATTTAACAATAAAATCATGCACTTTTAAACAGTTTGAAGATGAACAGTTTTGAAACAATACAGTACAGTGATGTGAATAGGCAATGTATATGACCGGCTTGGGTTACAGTAGTATCTAGCGATACGGTATGGCTTGTCCCCGTGTGAAAAGGGAAAAGCTAATACAGTCAGTTACAGTAATTTGGATGTGGTCATAAACATTACTCTACTCCCCCAGTCCCCAACAGTACAGTCAATACTCCCGAAAGAGTTCATGTTTGAATAGTAGTTTAAATTTGCAGTGAAGTGATTATTAAATAATTGTAATCAACATAAATGTACTTGCCTTTGTTTTAGAATGACTGGATAGACGAGTCGATACCGAAGAGGAACGTCAGGTGTAACTTCGAGTTCCTACAGTTGAGAACTCGACTTAGATTCCTGAATAACCAGACTAAGTGTGCTAGTTGCAATCTCTAGTAGTCATGTCCTAGTCAGGTTTTATGTTGTATTAATTTACAGCTAACGATTATGTCGTAACTACGTGCGTTGATTAAGCCGGTTAATTGGTTTATTTGGAAATACACGAGAATCAATTACAATTGGAAAACTTTGTGTTTTGTAATATATTTATAAAAATACAATTTCTTTTAGTGATAAACCGTGAACTAATTATTTAATAATATTTTATCCATTTTAACTAGATTCGTAAATAATCAGTAAATCGTGCTCTAATCTACGATTACGCGACTAATCAAAACCACCCAAATTCACATCCACCAGAAAAAGAAAAATAAAATAAACTACGCTACACAATACAGTGGCACAGCTAATGGTCCTAGGGTGGGCTTATGCCCGGTACAATTTCTTTACATTAAATAAGAGAAAATTATTGAAATATTAAATAAAGTGCAGAAATTAAATGACTATAATAAATAGCCTAAATGTTAAATAAAATAATTAAAATGAAACTAAGAGTCTCAGACTCGGTCCATTCCTCAAAATTTGGCTCATACCACAACGTCCGGTCGGACCGGTGCGTTTGCATTTTGCCGGGGCCCACAGACCGGTACGGTCGTCGCCCGAAAAATCAGTTTAGAAATTCATTTTCGAAAGCCAATTTAAAATCAATATAAATATAGTTTTGTAAAAATTTGGGCAGCACTTCCTCTATTTCGGGACAAACCCAAAACTGGAAAATGCGCCACGGAAAACCTGCAAATATTTCCAATCCAAAATAATCCTACAGAATAAATCCACCAAAATAATCCCAAGCCACAGAAAATAATTCCAATCCACCGAATTTCCCGAAATGTTCGGGAATCCCATAATCCAACCAATTCATACCAAACCAGCAGATAAAACACAGGAACATACGCTAACGTAGCTAATCGAAAATATAACGCAGCTAACCGGATTTTCCGAAGGGAATTCGGGGACCGATTTCATTACCGACTCTACGGGAGGGACGAACTACTGTGATTATCCAGAAATTACCAAATTCCGTTGGCGGGGAGCCGCGGGAAAAATCTCGGGAAAAATCCAAAACAAAGTTCGGCAGCAGGTCGCAGATCCCGGACAGCGAAGACTCCACAGAGCGCTGGACAGCGGAAGAGGGACCGCGGGAGAGGGGCTCGCGCGCTGGACAGCACGGGAAGGAAACCGCGGCAGATCTGGCCCGCTGGAAAGCGGCGCGGACGGCGGCAGGACTTCGTCGGAAGGGCACGGCCACGGGCGAGGGGCCGGTCGGGCTCGGCGCGGGAAGGTTGCACCTCGGGTCGTGGGTCGGCAAGGAGGAGCTCCGCGGGGAAAGGGTCGGCCGCGGGTGAGCGCGGCTTCGCCGGAAGTCGGCGGACAGCAAGGAGGACGCGCAGGGGTGCGCGTGGAGGCGGACCCGCGGGGGAAAAGGCCGACGCTGGCTTGGCCGCGCGGATGGCCGATGGTCGGCGGTGCGCCGGTGAGCGCTGGTCAGGACGCGGGCGAGCGGGCGGGGAGCTCGGGGTCGCCGCGCGAGGGAGAGGGGCCGCGCGCTGGGGGCGGTCGGCTGGAGAACGGCGGGGGTTCGCCGGAGGTAGTCGGCGCGGGGCAGCCGAACAGGGTGGAGCTCGGCTTGGGGCGACCGAAAAGTGGCACGGGGAGAGGAAGTCGCTCCACATAGAAATGGGTTTGGTTGGGGACTTGAGATTAGAGATGAGAGTTACGAGAGAGAGAGTAAAAGGTAATGTTCTCTTCTGAATGAAGTGAGAATGGAAGAGTGGGGAAAATAAAAGGAAAGAGTGGGGTGGCATGTGTGGACAGGAGGGATTGGGGGGTGAGTAAATAGAGGGAGATGGAGAGTTGGGGAGTTGATGGGTTGGGAGTTATAAGGAGATGAAAAAAATAAATGCTGTAGTGGTGGGAGTGATAACCAATTCGTGGGTTGGTGTCTACTGGTCCTACGGGACCAGCTAGTATTTAATATATATATATATTATTATTTTTATTATTATTTTTTATAAGCACCAAGTCAAAATCAGATTAAGAAGGAAATAGGGCTCGGGCCTGGGTCTGGGTCCGAAAATCAAAAATCCAATTTATTATAATTTTTGAAATTCTTTTTCACTCGAGAATATTTAATAATAATAATAATAATAATAATAATAATTTTGAAATACTAATAATAATTATACCAAAATATTATTTAATAAATAATTACAAACTATGGGTTTCACAATGGTGGCCTACTTTGTCAAAGTATCCGTGCTAATCCAACATTGGTTGTGGGACGAACACGGATACTTTAACAAAGGAGACCACCATGCTGTCAGGAACCTCTCACTCGAGCTCTACACCAAGGATGTCCACTTGAGCTCCGGGACAAAGTTTTGGCTCGGAGCAAGAATATGTGGACGGAGCACATCCACCATGCTGTCAGAAAAAAATAATAACGGTGAGAGACCCATCTGAGTAGGACGTATACTCTGATAGTATCTCCTCCAACACTCGATCCCACTACTGATATCATTCTTGTAAAGGTGATATCTCAGAGTATACGTCCTACACAGATGGATCTCTCAGAGTATTCTCTCCGGTTGGATTGTGTTCTGAGCCATCCGTTCTCACAGAGGGTCCTATTTTGGATTCTATATTTTGTATTTTGGTTTCTGTATTTTGTATTTTGGTTTCTGTATTTTGTATTTTGGTTTCTGTATTTTGGCTCCAGCTCCATTTGCATTAATCTACGGTACGACATGGTGATCAGGACATAGTCCCTACAGCCATTCGACTGGCGAGGCAGAAACTATGTAGCCGTAGATACGATAATTGGTGTGCATTAAATTCGTATGTGCATATTTAGTCTATGTAATTCTTGGATAATTGGTGTACATTATATATTGGGTTGGTTTATGCATATTTTTGTGATCAGGACATAGTCTCTGCAGCCATTCGACTGGCGAGGCAGAAACTATGCAAGTAGCCTTAGATAAAGTTGACTGTCCTCCGACCCTCATCCCTCGGCAATGATGATACGACAACCTATCACTATATCTTATATAGTAGTAGATGATGTCTTAGTATTACATTAGTGAGTTCATCTTGATTCTGTTACGTCCTTCAGATACTAGATACGATAAGAACATATACTACACCATATGTACAGAACATAGATGATTCACACTAATGTATGCTAGAATGAATCTTGGCTTGTATTCTGAGCCATCTGTTCTGATCAAGCATCTTCCTTCTTCCCTCCTCCACATGATAGTCTTCCGACATCGCGGTAACATGATTATCACATTAAGGGTCATTGACAAGGTGATATATTGTGAAAAGATATATCCTTATAGTTCTCCTACGTCTGTTGAAGAAAACCTCTGTACTTCCTCTGGGTCATGTCGTCGGCTGTGCTGCTTTCCCCTCCTCTTTCTGCCCACTTTTTCTCCTCCGACTCTACACTTGAGCTGGATGTCATATGTTGCTGAGAGAGTCAAATAAGAAGAAGGAAAGTAGAGGGAGGAGCAGATTTGTTCAGAGCCATGGTGGAGGAGAGGAGAAGGAAGATGCTTGATCAGAATGGATGGCTCAGAACACAAGCCAAGATTCATTCTAGCATACATTAGTGTGAATCATCTATGTTCTGTACATATGGTGTAGTATATGTTCTTATCGTATCTAGTATCTGAAGGACGTAACAGAATCAAGATGAATCACTAATGTATGCTAGAATGAATCTCGGGTTGTGTTCTGAGCCATTCGTTCTGATACTTGGCAATTAAGCCATTCGACTGGCGAGGCAGAAACTATAAGGCTACTTGCATGTTCTTCCAACTTTAAATTACAAGATTACTATATTAGGTTAAATAAATCACTAACCTCATCACGGTGAGTCTTGGTGTAGCACTCAAATGTGGGGCACCTGTAATCTATGTGAGTTCATCTTGATTCTGTTACATCCTTCAGATACTAGATACGATAAGAACATATACTACACTATATGTACAGAACATAGATGATTCACACTAATGTATGCTAGAATGAATTTTGGGTTGTGTTCTGAGCCATTCGTTCCCATACTTGGCAATTAAGCATGTGAAATAGAACTGATTATGTTTAGTTTGTCTTACGATACAGATTTTCACATCCAAATTAAAATGGATCGTTACTTCGTTGTTCGTACATGGATGTACTAGCAGATCAACCTCCTGGACCGTAGGTACTTATAAGTATTGACCGTGTCGAATTAGTATCGATCTATCGTTTTGGAATGGACCGTATCGGTTGGTATTGGTCTTAGCGAATTGGTATCGTCCTATCCGATATGTATCGGCCGTATAGCCATTAAGTCATATTGGCCTTATCGATTTGGTATCGGTCATATCCGATAGGTATCGACCGTGTTGGATTATTATATACCATTTCGGATAGTATCGTGGAAGGTTTAGTAACAACTGTACTTGGATTTCTCTCTTCTAGAGCTAGATTACCATTGCAAGAGAGTCACGAGAGCGTAGATGGCCAGTTACAGAACATACATACTTTCTTTTCAATCTCGCTTTTCTTGATGGAAAAGGAAGTATGTATGTTACTGTAACTGGCCAATCACGATCTGGTGATTCTCTTGCAATGGTATTCTAGCTCGAGAAGAGAGAAATCCAAGTACAGTTGTTACTAAACCTTCTACGATACTAATCCAAAATAGTCTATACTAATCCAACACGGCCGATACCTATCGGATATGACCGATACCAAATCGATAAGACCAATATGAATCCTAGCTATTCGGTCGATACATGTACATATCGGATATAGGACGATACCAATTTGTTAAGGCCAATACCAATATGATACGTCCTATACCAAACCGATAGACCGATACTAATCTGATATACTAGATACTAAGTACATCTGGCCTATACCAGCGGATCCACAAATTACTGCACGATAGGCCCAACGACTCCAGTTACATCCGGTTATTGGTGAGTACATGATTACATAGTAATTCTGTTAGTCTTGTGATACAGATTTTTACTCTCTCATGCTACCAACGTCACAACTTTTCCAGTGCTGCTCCCTCTAATGATGATGAACGTAAAAAACCAACGTCACAACTTTTATAACTTGAGTAAATTTTTTACCCTATATGAAAATTTCTGTTGTCAGAAAGATGGCTCCTAGGACTCGTCGAGGTGGTGCTGCTAGTCGAGGAAGGGGTCGAGGCAAGAAACCCTTGGAGGTCGACACGGAGGAAGTCTCCGTCGTCAAACAAGAGCCGGTGACTGTTAAGGAGAAGGTGTTACCAAAGGTCGAGGTCAAGGAAGAACCGATGACCATCAGGGAAGAGATTGCTCCCAAGCTTGAAGCTAAGGAGGAGCCACCGTCAGAGAGTAGTAGCATCGGGAGCGACCCTCCTATCCCTACAGAAGACCTCAACCAGATTGAGCCTTCGTATGCAAAGTGGCTGATAGAATGGTACATGCCTCAACGCAACTATCATCCCTGGCTGTGAGGATTCATCGTCTGACTTGTGGTCTTTGTTGAGGCCAAAGTCGATTTTCCTATGTGTTTTAGAATATTTGTGAAAATTTTGGAATATTTGTGCTATGATCGGTCGTCAGGATTAGATATTAGGTTACTGTAACTGGCCAACTCTTTCCTATATGCTTTGGAATATTTGTGAAAAATTTGAAATATTTGTGCAATGATCGGATTATAACGATGGATATTAGGTTACTCTTCCGGATAATTGATGTCTATTTTATATTAATTTGGTTTGGTGTATATGATTCTTGGATAATTGGTGTGCATTAAATTCGTATGTGCATATTTGGTCTATGTGATTCTTGGATAATTGGTGTGCATAATATATTTGGTCTATGTGATTGTTGGATAATTGGTGTGCATTATATATTGGTTTGGTTTATGCAAATTTTTACGAACAGCTAAAAAGCTGTAATTTTTTTTCTAAATATTCTCAGTTAGCGACGGACTTGTGACCATTTTGCGACGGTCATCAAAAGTTGCCGACTACTTTTCGACAGTTATTCCGTCGCTAACTGGATATTTGAAAAAAATTTCCAGGTAGCGACGGATGGTCGACGGACTATCCGTCGGCATGATATATTGTTCGACGAAATAGCGACGATCTATCCGTCGCCCGTGTTCTGGAAATAACAAGAATTTCCAGAACAAGGTCGACGGTTAATCCGTCGCTATTCGGTCAATACCTTTCGACGGCAAAGCGACGACTTATCCGTCGCCAAGTTGCTGGAAATGACATGAATTTCCAGAAGCTGGTCGACGACTTTTCCGTCAGAAAAACCGTCGCTAATCCGTCACTTGATATCGAAGCTGTCGACGGATTAGCGACGGAACGATACGATCTGATACGCTGTTACGACGGGTTACCGACGGAAATTTACGTCGTTATAGCCTACACAGTTCAGTACTTAAAAGCTGAAGTGGACGACAGTCCGTCGGAAATGCGTCGCTAATGCTTCGTATTGTGACGTCGAATATCCGTCGCTATTCCGTCATGTGACGACAACTTAGCGACGGAAGGTTATTAGCGAGGAGCTGATTGCCGACGGATATTTTTGGCCAATATCCATCGACAATCGGTCGCTAATAGTAATTACCGTCATCTTAGCGACGGATGTGGCCGTCGCTAAAAGATAAATTTTGGTAGTGATATGGCATTAAAGTAAAGTAGCTAGACAAAATCTAAGAAATGAAACGAAGACTAGGTCTCTGTCGCTCCTAAGTCTATATTAGTGTCATCCTGCTCAACTACGATCTCGGGCTCCTTCCCATAGTAGATATCACATATGGCCTCAAGCTCACCTGCAACATATCCAGTCAGGAGCGAAATAAAGTACAATCTATAATAATAAAACAAGTACAACATGTGAACAAGTGAAGAACGATGAAACAGATTGATCATGAAAAGTAAATGCATAAACTAAACTGAACATGAACATGTAATCAAAGATCATGACAAGTGAATTTGAAATACATAATAAAATATGTGACCAACTGGGTAAGATTATGAATAAGAACAAGTAATGGTACGGCTTAAATCCTACGTGCACAAGTGGGAGACTTAAACTATCAACATGAATCCTAAGTCGGACTTTGGTCCCATATCCGTAGTATTTCCCCTTTCCCAGATACAAGTAAAAGATCATAAACCAGAATAAGATCAATTCGTGTAACAGTGTGTCCTTTATGAAAAGAACATCACATGAAGTAAATGAGTCAAAATCATAAAAGTACTTGTCTTGCTCTGGAAGATCGAGAATAGGAAGATAGTAATATTTAGGTCCACCATGATTAGGTACAAGTTGGTTAGGTTCCAAGCAATGACACTAGCTAAATATTTCTAATTAGCTAACTTATCCATAAGCCAATTACATACATATAAACTAGCTAATGAATTAGCATTAATAAATACTAGATAAGAAGAGAGTTAAATCTATATAGAAAAGTATATTGTATATTCTAACATAATATTAGTTAGATAAAATACCTACTAGTTAAATATGTAAATTATTATTTAGACAGCATGTAGAGCCTAAATATTTACTAGTAGATTATTTATAACATAATACTAATTATTTACAATTAAAAATTATTAGCCATACACATAGTCTAGCTAGCTAAAATATACTAAGTATCATACACAAAATATTTGCATAGAATTCCAGCAGTTAAAATATGATTACTAACCATTAACCTTGTACATTTATTTATACAAGCCAATAATGAAAAAATTCTACAAAATATTAAATAATAATTTTAGCAACAACAGAACTTATGAACTAATTCTCAACCCAACTTTAATCATGTCCACCTCTAATATGCTGGGCCCGATGGACCCAGTCCCAGCCCAACTATTATAACTGCATCAAATTTAAGTAATTCAAATTGGCACCAATAATGGTACGACCCAACTAGGAAATCTATAACCCAAAGTGAACGGATGTGACTGAATAAATTCATTTGAATTCGAATTATTCATTCCCGCGCCCAGTGTCAATTTTAACATACAATCAGAACACTGATAGTCACTCATTGTCCAATAAATACACAATTTCTGTTCAACCTGCCAAAGTTGAAGATGCAACAACACACTCCCTTCACAAAACTTACTCACAAGAATCTTCATCAAGAGGTTAGAACGATACCTGAATAAACTGGAACTAAATTCACACGTGAAGACACAATCTCAAGAGTCGGACACAGTCTCCTCGTGTCCAGTCACTGATGCAGTCCTGGTTCAGAAATTGACCAAATAATTTGCTTTCAGACAAATATTAATACACCCTGCATCTCTTCTAATTCTTCTCTCAAGAAAATTAAAATAAAACCAAAGGAAATCAATTCCAGATCCCTATTGTCACTCCCACTTTTCCAGATTAGGGGTATTTTAGTAATTGTGTGATAATATAAATTTTTATTTTTTTATTAATTAATTGGTGTTTAGTCTTTGATTAGTGCTTTTGGTAGTAGCATATGGTTTAACCTTAGTCAACCTTGATTAGAAGACTAACCATGTGATTAGAATCCTTTTTAGCTAATTAGATTTTAAATTAGAGCATTAGTCCTAATTAGAAAACAATTTAATGCATTTTTAGGCTATTTTTAATATGAAGCTTTTTGGCCTTTTTGCTAATGGGCTTTACATGGACTTTAACTTGCATGATGGCCCATAGCAAACCCTAACCTAATCCTAGCTAACCCCTGGCCGGCCACAAACCGCAACCCCCCTTCTTTATGTGAAAAACTTTGTAGCCGTCAAGTTCTCAAATCCTAGAAACTCCCTTCTCCTCCAAAAATCCAACTTTTCTCAATTCTCATCCAAATCCATCCAAACAAAGTGCGTTGCGATCGTGGGGAGGAGAGGAACTTGCTGGAGACTTGCTAGCAAGGAATCGGAGGTGTTGGACCGGAGGAAATCGGCATTGACGAGTTTGGAGGCTCGTTTCATTGAGATATTGACTCTCAATAGGTAAACCCCTCTAAACACCTGTAAATTTTAATTTTTCTTTATACATGCATCCATATAGGTACCCCAGACCTGTACATAAAGTTTGGTAGTTTTCGTATTCGTTTGATAGGTGTATCGGGCACGTATCGGTGTATTGGAACACGTGTTCGATGAAATGCCGCTTAGAATTAAAAGTTTGTTTTTTTTTTTATTTTGTTTCAACGAATTTGTTGCTGTGTATATTTGAAACAACTTTCGTGAAGATGGATCTCATTTTGGCATGTTTACGACGTTCAAATCGGACACGGACATGCGTGCACGGGCCCGTGCACAACCCCATGCCTGTCCTGCTGTTCGAGTGTCATAACTCGACGCACAGGACATGAATTTTTGTGAAATTTGATGGACATATGGGGGCAACCTCTGCCCACGTGCTCCTAAAATTTGATGACATTTTGCGGAGCGTGCGCGTAGAAATCCAACCCGTACTGGTCGGCTAAACTGTGCACGCGTGCGAAAAATTGCCGCTGATACGGCCTTCGTTCGCGGACACGACGCGACAAAGACTCGTTCCAGGAGCACGGATACGAAGTCCTAGACCTAAGCTACCCAGTGACCTCACCACGAGACACGACGTAGCTCGTGTCCTGAGCTACGGGGCTCGACATGCGCCCACGTGGCCGTGCGCACGGGCGCACAGCCACACGGATACGTGTGTCCTGTGACACGTGGACACAACGTGGTGATGTGTCAGTATGTTGTACACCTAGACCTAGACCCCATCTAGCTACGTGCACGAGCACGAGGCTTCTCGTGTTGCGTGTGGCGTTCTATTGAGCGCGACACATGCCCACGAGCACGTTCCTATACACGCGTGTACAGACTCTTCCGATACATAATGACTGGACACGATACGGATACAGGTTCGACCCTGTGGGTACCCGAGTATGTCACACACGTATATACCTTCATGTTTGCCAAGTTTTACGAGTTCTAGTTGTGTATTTTGAGATTTTGGTATCAAGTTGGATTTGGGTTTTGTGTTGGTTTATTTTTGAATTGATTTTTAGTTTGAAATCGAAATTCGGGGTTTAAACTCAGATTTCTGAGTTTGGAGTTGGATTTAGATTAGTTTATGAGTTCAATTTTGTGGTTAGACTAATGGTTTACATTCATTGTATTATAGATATATTTTCCTTTGCGTGTGTGTGTGTGTGTATATATATATATATACACACACACACACACACACACACAAAGGAAAATATATCTATATTTTATATATATATATATATATATATATATATATATATATATATATATATATAAAATATATATATATATTTTATATATATATATATATATATATATATATATATATATATATATATATATTATATATATATATATATATATATATATATACATATACACACACACACACCCCCCCCCCCTATATAGTAATAGTATATAAATATAGGCTTATATATGTATTTGGTTTCTCTAGAGTTTGAAGACTGTTGGGCAGCCTCGACAGCACCCTTACACAAACACAGCACATACACCCTCTTTTTTCTTCTCTTTCTATATATATATAGATATAAGTTTGTTTATATATATATATATATATATATATATATACCGTCTTTATATCCATTAAGTAGATATTTGTAGAAATATGTATAGAGTATATATAAGGTATATATTAGATTGTTCTCAGTTTTTAGCCCTATACCAGCAGCCCCATACTCATCTCTCTCTCTCACACACACACTCTCATTCCATCCCATTATATACCTATGTGTTGGTGTATATATATGTATATATGTGATTTTGCTATTAGATATAGCCTATGGATTAGTGAGTCAATTTAGGAATGACCCAATGGGCCTAACTTGGCCAAGTTGACTAGCAAGTTGACCAAGTTGACAAAAATTAACTTTGGGTCAAACTTGATCCATATCGACTCAAACGGACTTAAAATGGTTAGATAACTTTTGACTTAAACTTAGACTAATTGACTAGTTGACTTAGGATTGACCTAGTTTGACCAGAATGGTTGACCAAAGTTGACCAAGGGTTGACTTTGACCAAGAAGGACCTAGAATCATTTAGAATGCATTGTAGATTACTCTTATTTCATATTAGACACTTTGTAACCTGTGGTTGCTCTAAATAGGACTCAAATACTCCGGTTCGGACTCATATTCTCATCAGACATTCGGGATATCAGGCGAGTACATTCTCTAACCGTTTCATACATGCTTGGAATTATATTCTTGTTATAGACTAATTTACTTGATGCTGACACGATATTATCACAGATTAGTACTATATTGATACTTACATGAGATGTTATCCCCCTCGGGTGCATCGAATACTTCATGTCATGTGCTTTTCATGAACATCATGTATTCCATGGACTCTTATTATTCATGTATACTCATGTGTTTTTATGTACTCTCATGACCACATGAGCTTTATGTATAAAACTTTCATGTATAATATAGATACTTGTGTATTGATTGGGATACAGGGGAGTAGAAGTAGTCATGTGAAAAATTCCAAAGTAGTGTAATCATGTATAAACTCTGTAGTGTAATCATGTATAAATTAAACCGTTCACATGTCTATCTTATACTCTAAATCACATAGTCACTTACAGTTTTCTATTACCATATATATATATATATAAATATATATATATATATATATATATATATATATATATATATATATATATATATGTATATATATATCTTTTGTTTATCAGATTCTCTCTTTCACTTCATGTTTATTTCTTACAACGTTTCATGTATCTTATTCTATAGCATGCTTTACATTTCCAGTCATGATATGAACTGCGTGAGATGTATTGTGCTCGTTATGTCCTGATTGGACCTATTGATAAAATTTTACAGGTAACTTGGAGGATCACAGCTAGCCAAAAGGACACTGGTAGAGCATGGAGTAGAGGTCTAGAGTTTTGTTTATCTTATTTCTTGTTGTCTTGGAGATGTATTTTATTTTAGATATTGAGATTTTGTGTTGTTAAACAATTGACTTATTTCACTTCTAGTTGTATCTCTTTTGTAGATTTCTTATCTATTTTATCATGCTGATTATCTACCTCTAGTTTGTGATTGAGATTGTATCCTCCTGTGATTGTCCTCCATTTAGAGATTATATCATATAGTGTTAGTTGTGATGGAGACCTAAAACAGCGTTCTACCGCCGACACTGCGACGTAGGCTAGACGTACCCAATTCTCGTGCCCTTATACTGGGTGTGGGTCGTGACACGTTTTTAGTGGTGTCCCATGCAGGTTTTGATTCACATTCGTGCGATATCGTAGTAGCACAACGACTTAGTTGTACTACTATGATCCTGATATAGAGTATAGAAGTAAGGTGTTAGAATGAGAGGATACTCAATCATTGTTAGAATTCCTTGAGAGATTCCTGGGACGACCCTTTAGAATCTAATTTTAACTTCGATTTGAAATCTTTTTCCCTTGATTTGATTCACCCATTACTCCTTTTTATTAAATTTGATTTTGATGGATTTATTGTTGAATTTTGAATCTTGATGTTAGTTGTTGACTTTGAGTTTGTATTAAATATATATATATATATATTATTTTTATTTTATTTTCTTGGAATTTAGGGTATAACATGATAACATACTTGATAAGGACAGTGAGAAAGGTAAATATCTACTTTATTTGTGGAGTTAGATTTTATCGTAGTCATACTGACTAGCATGACAAGGACGTAGAGCCTGATTTAGATATACTTATCCTAGTTATGGAATCTAGATTTTCTTACAGACATACCGGGTGGCGTAGTAAGAATTCTAGATAACATGATTATAGGATGTATACCTTAGTTACGTACTCTATCATTTATTGCATCTATGCTTACTGGCGTGGCAAAATTTTGACAATATGATTTCAGGAAGACGCGTATGGTATCAGATTATATCTTGAATTGGTTAATTTCTTTGAACAGATGAGCAAGAACAGATTTTTCATTATTTCTTTTCTTGCCATTATTTCTTGTATTCCTATTTTCCCTTATCTTAATTAACTCTGACCTAATTACTTCTATCAACTATCTCATATCTACTTATGTCATCCACACTTTGAAATCTTGAATCTCTATAACTCTTTACCTTGGAAAGGTCGAGGAGGTAACGTAAATCATCTAACTCGGAAAGGACTTGTTCTATTATCTTATGATAATCTTGGTAGGAATATAATATGATGGACCTTGATATAGGTTTGGGATAGAGATGTGACTGAGATTGAGGATGAAATCAAGAGATTTATAATTTCAATTTAGAAACAATCACACTTAGAGAAATATTTGGGTATGAATAATTCATAGATATATATTTCATAACTGATGATGATATTCGAGACCGACTTAGTTTTGAGGACTGGATAATTTTCGGTTATTGATTCTTAAGACGTTTCACTTTAAGGCTATGATGTTAAACTTAGGAATTTAGTAATGAAGAAGAGATTTTAACTGCATACGATGATGATACGAAATTGAACAAGATATTGTAAGAAAATGGCTGAAAACAGAAAGAACACAAGGATTTGAGTTATAGAAAATCTATGGATTTTGTGAGAATTTTAATTTAAGGAAAATAATATTTGAAGGTGTACGTTGAAGGAAATGTAAAGGTTGATTTCTTAATGGAGAATAAGTTTTGTAAGGCCTAGTGGTTTTGGATTTAAATAATATAAGGAAAGTAATTTGAACAAGTTCCAGAATTTCATAAAACTTGATTTAGAGGTTTCAGATCCAATTTAGGACAAGGTGGAAGAATTTAGATTTATGATGATTAAGTAGTTAGTGTTGATTCATAATAAGAAGGTTATGCTTCATGAGTAATGTTTTGGAATTTAGGAATTAAGCCTATGGTGATCATGACAAGGCCAAATCTTCATGACGGCAGAGTATAATTTTGGTGGTAGTCATATAAAGGTTGATTTTTATATTGGGACTTATGAGATAAAAATATGATTGGCAAATGATGACTAGATAAACTTGATAGTATCAGAGGGAGATGATTAATTTGCATTTCCTATGAAACCTTATCTTTTGTTTTCCCTATCAAAAGGAGGAAATTGACTTACTTCCCTATCCTTGCATCATCCTTTAAGTTTTCAATATCATTGAATCCTAACTTCCTTGATCATGACTAATCGACTTTGGTCATCTTTTCTTGTCATACTAATATCTTGGGTAGTACTCAATTGAATTAAATTTAATTGTGACCTTGATCTCCATCCTTGGATGCTCGTGCTTAGACTTCGATGACCTTGTTCCCCATCTTGTCCAAATCTTGATTTATCCAGAAATTGTTCAACTTAGATCGTGTCGAGACTAAATTTTCTTTTATATATATCGTAATTGGATTTCAATGCTATTGACACTCGTGCTTTAAACTTTTGATTTTGATCATCTTTGGAATAGTAACCCTTTATAGTCAATTCTCAGTTATTTTTTTTTGATAATTACCAGTTTTCATATATAAGGGTAGACTGCCTTACAGACTTGACAATTTGTTATTTTTTTATCTTTTTTAGTATGACACCCATGATCAGAGCCTGTTCCCTGAGCGTAGCTGCAATTTCAGATATGACTGGGAGCGTGTTTTCACCTCATGTTGCTCAGGAGGTAGTGATCCCTCCGGCTGTCCAAAAGGAAGTGGCACCTTCTGCCATTGAGGAAGTAGTAGCAGCCACACCAGAGGGTTTTCCTCCATCCCCTATCATTTAGGAGAGAGCTGCAGTTCCACCTGAGCCTGAGAGCCTTCCTCTGCCACCTGGAGTGGTACCCCATACCATTCCTGATGGAGCTCAGATATTTGGGCTTCTCCAGAATGTATTGGAGATACAGAGAGTTCAGGCTGAGATCATGAAGGAGCAGAGTCATAGAATCCAACTGTTGTGGGACTTTATGCATTTAAGAGGAGAGCCTAATCCCAAGAGAGCGAGGAGCAGTGTATACCCAAAGCCTCAGGAGTACCCAGACTTTTTTCCTAGACCATCCCACCTAGTCCAGATTCCTGTCTAGCAGAGGCCAGTTGAGCAAGTACCTACCTGTGCTTGCTGTAGGAAACCTGGTCACATATGGGACTGCTGTAGGAGGAGACAGAAGTTGTGCTTATTTTGTGGGTCAACTGCACACAAGATATGAGACTATCCTACTGCACCTACCCTAGTCGAGGCCCCACCTCCATGAGGGAGTTCCAGCCACCAGACCTAGTTGGATGTGAGTTTTGGACCTAAATCTTAGCATGACTTTGATGATTGATACACCCCAGATTGCTTGTGTGTTTTGATACCTTATGACTATTTTGATCTAGTATGGCTAGTATACCTAGATGAGACTTTCAACTGCTACTGTATGCCATAACCTTGTATGCTATTCTTTCAAATTGCATGATTCAGATAAATTTTCTTAAGACCTTGATTGTTGGGAGATTGTCACTCCCCGTTCCCAGAATGCGTATTTTTATACATGTACAACTCGTATATATTTATTTAGTATTTATCATGTATTATCCTGTATTTAAATTCCTTTAATTTCATGTTAATTAATTATCTGCATTTTATTTCCTGCAATTTTATTCCTGTATTTTATTTCTGCATTTTGTTTTCTGCTTTTAACTTCTCTGCTTTAGTCTTATTGTGGTTCGGCCTAGGTTGGTTTTCTCGGGTTCATGGTGGTTCAATGAACCGAACCCCACAACCCCTACCTACCACCACCCTTTCTATTTAAGCCCCCATCCCATTCTCTCTCCTCATAACTCTCCTTCACCATTACTTCTTCTTCTTCCTCATCACTCTCTCCACCAACCAATAGCAGGCAAGTACATCTTGCTTCTTACTTCCACTTGGAGAACCATTTTTATGGTTCATTTGTCTTCCTCTCATGATCTTGAGAGAGTTTAGTACTTAGCATTTTTGATTTCTTTGGCTTGTTTCTTCTAGATCTAAGTTGTTGTATTCTCGGTTGTTCATGAGTTTTGATCTCCCAACCTGGCGTGTATTTTCGGTTGTCCATGGGTTCTGAACCATGGGAACTTCATTTCTGGCTTGGAACGAAGGTTCAGTCACGCACACGTCTTTACGTGTCTGCGTGAATTTTTAGTCACGCACACGTCTTTACGTGTCTGCGTGAATTTTGAGTCACGCACACGTCTTTACGTGTCTGCGTGAATTTTGAGTCACGCTCACGTTCTTACGTGTCTGCGTGAATTTTGAGACACGCACACGTCTTTACGTGTCTGCGTGAATTTTTAGTCACGCTCACGTTCTTACGTGTCTGCGTGAATTTTTAGTCACGCACACGTTCTTACGTGCGTGCGTGAATTTTTAGTCACACACACGTTCTTACGTGCGTGCGTGAATTTTTAGTCACGCACACGTTCTTACGTGCGTGCGTAAATTTTTAGTCACGCATACGTTCTTACGTGCGTGCGTGAATTTTTAGTCACGCACACGTTCTTGCGTGTCAGCATGACATTTTAGTTACGCACACGTCTTTGCATGCGTACGTAGATTTCTTATCATTTTCCACGCTCACTTTCCACGTTCACTTTTCACGCTCACGCTGTGCGTGCGTGAATTACTTTTCACGCTCACGTTATGAGTGCATGAATTATCCTTCACGATCACTCTGTGCGTGCCAACGTGAACCACTTTTCACGCTCACGCTGTTTATACGTTCACTCCTACCTACTAGACTTGGCGTGACTTGTTGGTCTTAGCATAGACTTGTTGGCGTGACTTCCTGACCTGGGTGTTTCTATTTGTTCTATAAGTTATTTATTTAATGGTGGCATGATAGTTCTCCTATTATATCCTTATGATTTTTGCATGAACTCGATAATCTTAGCATGTTAATATTTTTAATACATATGGTTGTGTAGAACATGCCTTATGTCTTGATTGGTTTATGGATACCCAGTAAGGCTGGAACTTAACCTTGAGAGTTATAGACTCGACCCCATTTAATACTAATTGACTTTCATGCCTTGTCACCATTGATAATAATGGTTATCTTGACTAAAATTGATCATGCGTTCCTAGTTGGAACTAAGAGACTAGCTAGTCGTCTTATTGAATTGAATGAATGAGATACGTTCATGTAATAAACTATTGTAATCGACTGGCTGATCCCGAATATTGACGTACAGGCACATGCATGCTTCAATTTATTTATTTATTTATTTATTTATTTTACAAAAGCAGCATGTGTACTTTATGGTCAAGGCATGATTACTCCGTGGTTAGATTTGATTGTTGCATTACGCTATGTAAGACCTGCAACCTAGCCGCACGGGTATCGTTGTAGAGTTGCGCATATCGTACCCCGTACGAAAGTACTCATTTGAATGACCATGATCCACGGCATGGCATTTCACTCAACGTAGGGACTATTAAGTTAAATAAAATAATGATTGCATGGAGAGAATGGATCCCCGAGTTCTTACATGGCAGCCCCCTTGGGACTAGTAGTGCCCGACAGGCCGGCTGGTTCCCACAGATACTGTAAACCTGCCACATGGGCAGGGAGCGGTATCTGCTTATATTATTATTGTATATTGTATATTGATGACGGGCGTCCCGCTGGGACTCGTCTAGTTCATGATTGGCGCAATTGATTGACTGGATAGACTAGCCTTGCTCGCACATAGTAAGAACTGAGGAATCCCTAATTACATAATTCCAGGATAACTTGGGACTCACAATAGCAAGCCGTAGGAGTTGATTGGCCGTTCAAGATGATTTGTTTGTGTACTGTACCTACTCTGTTGCCTAACTGAGATGATCAGAATGTCAGGACATGACGGGCCAACTTCTGTCCTTGTTTGGTTGGGAGGTTGGTTCGAAGTGTCGTGATATTATGTGAATCCTAGTGGAAAGCAGAGATCTATTATTATATCCTCTTACTTACTGGTTTAATCCTTTATATCGTCCTTCCTTGTGGTACTTGCTATTAGAGGTCTAACCTCTCTGGTTTTGCATGGCCAGATTTAGAACCGGTTCCCGAGGACTCAGCTTACTTCCACCTCTAAGATGGTCAATACTAGGGGAATGATCGCAGGAGGACTCGAGTGGGTTCCTTACTCCACCGCTCGTTTTGTTATTTACTTTATACTTAGCCGTTTGGCACCGACATGTTAGTCGGATTGTCTTGCACTTACTTTTACATAATTGTAACTAAGTCAGACTGCAGCTGATAACAATTGTGTATATGTTACTATACCATCTGGCTATGTTTTGTAAAGCCAGATCTCAAGAACATTTTGACTAAGCGTTTGGGACGCCTTACTTCTTTACCTTACATGTTCTCTATTTTTGCTTCTTGTTTGAATGATTGAGACAATAGATGTGAAGTGACCATAGTAAGACTTTCATGTAGTATGCATCCACTCGTCTGGTTAGACAGCATTGATCGTATTATACGGTATTCATCTACCCGTAATACGTAGCTGGCTGAGTCATTCCCCCGCTCTCCAGTATTCTGGTTCTGGGGCGTGACAGAGATTGACCTAGAAAGAGTACTATCAACCTTTAATTTTGAGGACAAAATTATTTTAAGGAGGGTAGATTTGTCACTCCCACTTTTCTAGATTAGGGGTATTTTAGTAATTATTTGATAATGTGAATTTTTATTTTTTTATTAATTAATTGGTGTTTAGTCTTTGATTAGTGCTTTTGGTAGTAGCAGATGGTTTAACCTTATTCAACCTTGATTAGAAGACTAACCATGTGATTAGAATCCATTTTGGCTAATTAGATTTTAAATTAGAGCATTAGTCCTAATTAGGAAACAATTTAATGTATTTTTAGTCTATTTTTAATATGAAGCTTTTTGGCCTTTTTGCTAATGGGCTTTACATGGACTTTAACTTGCATGATGGCCCATAACAAACCCTAACCTAACCCTAGCTAACCCCTGGCCGGCCACAAACAGCAGCCCTCCTTCTTTATGT
>JANAVB010021797.1:14577052-14609552 GCA_029216955.1 Iris pallida
GGTGAGTTTTGGGTCAAGTTTGGATCTATTTGGAGTGCGTATCATGGACGTGTCCGATACGCACGTCAATTGTTTGACAAAATGACCAATTGTACACTCATGGCTCTAAATCTCATATGGACCCTTATTCTAGCTAGGTATGGTATGTAGATTGCTTTATATATATATACATACATACACACATACATATATATATATACATATATATATATATATATATATATATATATATATATATATATATATATATATATATATATATATATATATATATATATATACGCACGTCAATTGTTTGACAAAATGACCAATTGTACACTCATGGCTCTAAATCTCATATGGACCCTTATTCTAGCTAGGTATGGTATGTAGATTGCTTTATATATATATATATTCCAAAAAAAATATTTATTTATTAGGTTTTTTTGTTTTTTGTTTTTTGTTTTGTTTTTTTGTTTTTTTTCTTTAAACAAACTCCCCTTTTTATTCATTCAAGGCGCAAAATGACGTAGCCTTTACAAGTAAGCGCAAAAAGCAGAAGACAAAAAGGAAGAGGGGAGCCTCTCATGGCAAAAAGATTATGAGGCCAAAAGGTTCCAGAACTGCGGTTGGTCGTGGTGGCAATTACGTTTGATCTTGAGACTCTGGCGGATGGCCTCGTGAGTGAGCTGCTCGACCGAGAATTGACGACCTTCGTATCTAGCTCTGTTGCGGTTCTTCCATAAGACCCACGTGATGGCGGCTGCAACGATCTAGTGGCAATGAGACGTGTTGGCCCAGGTGGCCAGAAGATCGTTGAAGCTCCCACCGGCCATCACCATGCCACATTGATGGGATAGGGCCAACCAGACGTTAGCCAAAGAATTACCGTTGCGGAGTATGTGGTTGTCACGCCCCGCTCCCGTAGGAGCGATCGTCCTCGCTAAGGCGTGATGCCGCATGGGCCTAGGTTGCGCCCGTGCAAGGCCAAGTCCAGAAACGGCCGATTTGATTTCTAGGCCACAGAGTCGCACAGAGTGTCCCCGTTTGCAGCGGAAAATAAATGAACACAAGTTGAAGCGAAACCAAACTCTTTATTGATATTCAATAAGTTTACAAGCAGCGCTAGGCCGATATTACAAATCTCTCAAGCTCTCTCTCTCTGAAACATGAAAGGCGTGCCAAGTGGCTTACAAGATGGAATGATTCATGGCGATGTTTCGATACATTATGTCCCGTATATGGTGCTCCAGCTCCTTGCAACGCTCCCAGGCCCAGAGATAGCTCCGCGCCTTAGCACGTTCGATGGAAGCTCCGCACCCGCCGGCGTCTCCTGCTTCCTGCAAGTAGACTGTGGGGTTATCAGTACATTGTTATGCACTGGTGGGGAGGCTAGCTCGCCCACAATGCTATCATTACCGAACACGTTCCATTTACTTTTGTGCATCATCTATCATTCATTGTCTTTCTAATCTTGCCTTAGGGTCATTTTCATGGCATATGATATAACCTATCTCGTGTTACCGATTTCATAGTGTCGCATGAAAATACATTTACAACTTACCCATACTTACCGTCCGGCCTTCCCTGTTCAAAGTAAATCAAGTTAGACAACAGTTTATATGTAAACCAAGTCATGATTCATGTACGCACTCAGTGCCGTGCTCATGTTCCTGCCTCAGGTTCTAGCGAGTCATAGCATGTTCTAGCACGTCGTGGGCACGTTATCTAACTCATTGAATAAAGTACTCTTATCATTTTGTGTGTTACCATTCAGGCATATTCATAGGGCACTTCATTTAGTTAACTTAGACTACTTTGATTTCAATGCAAGGACTTGCACGTGGATTGCCACCAGCAAAGCCTACTTAACTCTATATGCACCGGTCGCTGGCATCACAAGCCATTTTGGACATCCAAGCCGTGGTATTTCGCAACCAACGATAGGGTGAGGACTGGCACACACCCCGTTAGTCTCTTGAAATACGCCTGCACTTACGTCCCCCGGGTGGCCGAGTCCGCACCCAGGCAGCCCGTAAGCCATATTTTTGATTCCGTCCGGACCGGCACGTCCTTCACACTTTGACCATGCCGCGGAATCCCTTTTCTCTACAGTCACAGCATACGCCACCCCTTGTTCGTGCCGTTTGTCCACGACCATTTCGTATTAACTTGTCTTTTTAACTTAACGGCTATCTCCGCCGTAGGCTAACCCTTAGCCTTCTTACGTTATCGACCAGGTTGGCGTCCGTGCAGCACGGGTAGCGAGCCCCGTTGCACGTGCCCGTCACACCTGTCGCTAACCATTCTTTCTTATCTTATCTTTCAATTATACGGCCACGGTATACTCCACACAACGCCCGTGCCGTTTGTCCATCGATTTATTCACGTATTCATTCTTTCATTCGTTGGTTCATACATTCACTTATTCGTTCATTCATTCATTTATACATTTTGCAACTCCTCGTACGGGAGTCGCCTTGGCGACCCATCGGTCCCATAGTCTTTCAATGTTGCTAACTCTACTCGGAATGACTATATCTATAGTCTTCCCGTTTCATTGTTGTAATCCATTCATTGTTTGATTGTTGAACGCATAGGAAACCTGAACGTAAGCTTGTGCCGTAGCACGAGCGTGAAGCGTGGTACGAGAGTTCTCATACTTTCCATATTCTATACAAGCATACAAGATGGGATTATTCCCTTAGCTAGGTGCGTTGGATCATTTATTAGCATGCAAAGTGTTATCGCCTAGCGATTCTCGTGAATGTGTCCGTATTGTTATGTGTCTAGGCTAAGCACAGATGGGTTCATCGGAGCCACCCACCTTAGCGATGTTCGCATCGGTCGGGCGATACTCCGAGCGCGCCTTCGATAGTCTAAGTCTGGATTCATCTTGTCGGGCCAATGTAAGCCTTGCATCGATTCGTATCGATACTTCATCGGGTCGAAGCAACTCTTCGGGTCGACAGCTCGTTTGAGTCGTTGCACTTGCCGTTTGGAATCGGCGTTCCGCTAGGGCGGAGCGGGGCATTACATAATACACCACTCAAAACAAGTCTCGTCCTCGAGACTTCCTGAGTGCAGGTCATCCTACCGTTCCTTAACTCATGCCGTGTGCATATCTTAGACAATTCTATCGAATGGTTCTATCATTTGAAGGCATCGAGCCATGCTCGGTTATCCTTCCAAGTTTTACGTCGCATACGTTTGGTCGATTTTATTGAATGACTTTTTATTCATTTTGGAGTTTATGGTACTTATTCCATTGTTGCGTTTCTTTGACTTGGTTGCTATATCGACGTATCATGGGACTGAAATGGTCGTACGAGGTGTATCGTGACTTATCAAACTCGAGAATCGTAGGCTAAGGCAAACTTATTCATTCGTTCATGCGCATCACAACACCCACTTGCAGCTGCATTCGAGTTCATCATATCGCTGAGTTTGGATCGTGCATGTATCCAAGGCATCCCCCGAACACGTACATTTCAACCAAGCTTAGCGATTAGCGAAGTCGAACAAGCTACTCGTGATAGTTTTGATTTGCCGATCGTTTTGTTAACTTCGATTTAAAACCGAACTCATGTGTATCTCACTATCATTTGTCTCGGTCCTCGAGATGATTCGGTTCGCTTCTCAAGCGTTCTTGTCTACGAAATCAATACGATTTCTTCTTCTTAGCGGAGTCGACCAAGTCTTAAGTACCTTCCATCCGATTCAGGACCAAGTATCGCACTGTCATCGAGTATGTCTTCCAATCAATGATTCGATTCGTTATTCCAACTTTACTCGTGCATCATCCATCCCTTTCATTCCCTTCGTTCGGGGCCAATCTCATCATCGTTCACGCACACTCCCTGTTTCCCCGTCCTACTCTAAGTCTTGCTGCCACAAGTCTATCGTCCGTCCAGACGATACTTTAAACGCCATCGCACAGGTTCAATCACTCGGCATAGGGTCGTTCGCCTATCCGCTATGTCAGCTCACAAGGTCATAGTTACACGTCAAGTCCGTGGCTCATCGTGCAAGGTCGTTGCACGACGCTCGCCCCCAAATCCTATGGTCAAACCACTTGTTCGTTTGTACGGGTGTTTCTACCCAAGCTCGTTTTACTCAAATTTCTAAACATCGAGCATGATCACCTAACTCGCATCAAGACTTACGTTGCACATATTCATTTCCGTTCAATTACCAGTTCTAACCAATTCGTGTATTCGATCCCGAGGTCATCCAGCTCGACAATACATTGCGCCCCAATCTCACGCAAGTCCGATTATCCACGGCGGTTCATGAATCACCATGCAACGCTCCCGCGGAATAATCATTCTCATCGGGGCGTAACTCTTGTTTGAGTTTCAGACTAACCCATTCTCGATACGCGGATTGGACCAACTCAATCCTCAAGTTCAACTCTTCAAGCACACCAATTCATTCTCAAGTCCACCTTCGCGTCAAACCACAAGTTGAAGCAATCAGATTGCCACGCCATCCAAGTTCAATCACTCCCGCTGTATGAATCACCATATCAGCGTTCACGCGGAGTGATCGTCATAATCCGGCGCGACGCATGTGCGAGGCTGGAGTTGCGCTCGCATAAGACAAGAACGTCAACGTTGTGGTTGTCAACGAAGCAAATCCAAGCATTCACATTTTTATCTAAGCCAAATCTATCTTTTCCTCGACACATTTTTAACATCCCAAGTATAGCATCCAACGGAACAACGATATTTACACGATCGTCATTCGCCGAGTTAGAGTATCCCCGAGTTATCGCATATCGGTCTTTGATACGCCTCAATACCATCGACGATATGCGTAACCTGACGATCTTCCTTTGCAACCGATTTCGAGTCGTGCGTTGATGCTGTTGTCCGAGTTGGATACTCCACAATTTCCTCGATATTCAAGATCAAGTTCGATCGCTATTCCTCAAGCTAGTTTCAAGATCGTTGTCCAAAACTCAAGTCATATTTTATTTGAATCAATTCCAAATCGTACGCACGATCCTCTAAGTTTCCTCGATCAAGACCATTCATTTTTTCATTCGTCGTTCCGAATCATTTTCTAACTTGCGTTGCCCATTCACAAGTCGTCCAGCAACATCTCATTCGGGACATTCGAAGTCACGACCAACTAAGCGTGATGCGTTCTAAGGCTTTGTGCGATCGTATCGCCTCGCCGACATACCCGTTCTATCCGTATATCCTGTAGTCTCGCTCGAACAATTTCTATAACGTCCATACACCACTCAGGGTTCGAGCCACTCGACTAGTCGTTGACACTCATTCTTATTCTTCTCCGAGCCTATCGCATACACCACTCGGATTCAAGCCATACTATCTAGTCCTCAATCACGTTCGCGTCATGCGCTAAGATGTCCTTCAGATTCGTTCGACGAATCTCTAGCATAATCGCTCGCGTCGCCTCGACATACTAAGTCGTTCGCACTAATCCTCAAAATCCAAGCCAATCTTTTCGAGTACGCCTAAGCGTTAACTCGATAGCGTTTCTATCGATAGACACTCCCAGTGTATCTCCGTTTTCGATCGAACGATATTTGATGTCGCTCGTAGCCCGATTGCACCCGAAGGTCGAGGTGCACGACACGCGGACTAAGTTGTGCCGCATAACCATCCCGTTTGAACTTTACTTTGGTCTCGTGTACTCGTTTGCTACGAGCGTAAGCTCATTCAAGCACGTACTGCGTTTGCTAACTCTTAGCATCGGTTCCTTCCAACTCAAGTCCGTCGTGGTGGCACAAGGGCCTTCGCCTATCGATCTCGTCCAACCGAGTACTCGTACGAGCTTTGAAAATATTAGACTTATTGTATGGAACATCCCAAGGCACAACGAGAGAGAGCATACACTTCTTTTGTTTCATCGAGCTTTCAAAACTGAGAAAATCGAAATGATGTCCAAGGACATAAAGCCGTGCTCTGATACCAATCTGTCACGCCCCGCTCCCGTAGGAGCGATCGTCCTCGCTAAGGCGTGATGCCGCACGGGCCTAGGTTGCGCCCGTGCAAGGCCAAGTCCAGAAACGGCCGATTTGATTTCTAGGCCACAGAGTCGCACAGAGTGTCCCCGTTTGCAGCGGAAAATAAAAGAACACAAGTTGAAGCGAAACCAAACTCTTTCTTGATATTCAATAAGTTTACAAGCGGCGCTAGGCCGATATTACAAGTCTCTCAAGCTCTCTCTCTCTCTGAAACATAAAAGGCGTGCCAAGTGGCTTACAAGATGGAATGATTCATGGCAATGTTCCGATACATTATGTCCCGTATATGGTGCTCCAGCTCCTTGCAATGCTCCCAGGCCCAGAGATAGCTCCGCGCCTTAGCACGTTCGATGGAAGCTCCGCACCCGCCGGCGTCTCCTGCTTCCTGCAAGTAGACTGTGGGGTTATCAGTACATTGTTATGCACTGGTGGGAAGGCTAGCTCACCCACAATGCTATCATTACCGAACACGTTCCATTTACTTTTGTGCATCATCTATCATTCATTGTCTTTCTAATCTTGCCTTAGGGTCATTTTCATGGCATATGATATAACCTATCTCGTGTTACCGATTTCATAGTGTCGCATGAAAATACATTTACAACTTACCCATACTTACCGTCCGGCCTTCCCTGTTCAAAGTAAATCAAGTTAGACAACTGTTCATATGTAAACCAAGTCATGATTCATGTACGCACTCAGTGCCGTGCTCGTGTTCCTGCCTCAGGTTCTAGCGAGTCATAGCATGTTCTAGTACGTCGTGGGTACGTTATCTAACTCATTGAATAAAGTACTCTTATCATTTTGTGTGTTACCATTCATGCATATTCATAGGGCACTTCATTTAGTTAACTTAGACTACTTTAATTTCAATGCAATGACTTGTACGTGGATTGCCATCAGCAAAGCCCACTTAACTCTATATGCACCGGTCGCTGGCATCACAAGCCATTTTGGACATCCAAGCCGTGGTATTTCGCAACCAACGATAGGGTGAGGACTGGCACACACCCCGTTAGTCTCTTGAAATACGCCTGCACTTACGTCCCCCGGGTGGCCGAGTCCGCACCCAGGCAGCCCGTAAGCCATATTTTTGATTCCGTCCGGACCGGCACGTCCTTCACACTTTGACCATGCCGCGGAATCCCTTTTCTCTACGGTCACAGCATACGCCACCCCTCGCTCGTGCCGTTTGTCCACGACCATTTCGTATTAACTTGTCTTTTTAACTTAACGGCTATCTCCGCCGTAGGCTAACCCTTAGCCTTCTTACGTTATCGACCAGGTTGGCGTCCGTGCAGCGCGGGTAGCGAGCCCCGTTGCACGTGCCCGTCACACCTGTCGCTAACCATTCTTTCTTATCTTATCTTTCAATTATACGGCCACGGTATACTCCACACAACGCCCGTGCCGTTTGTCCATCGATTTATTCACGTATTCATTCTTTCATTCGTTGGTTCATACATTCACTTATTCGTTCATTCATTCATTTATACATTTTGCAACTCCTCGTGCGGGAGTCGCCTTGGCGACCCATCGGTCCCATAGTCTTTCAATGTTGCTAACTCTACTCGGAATGACTATATCGATAGTCTTCCCGTTTTATTATTGTAATCCATTCATTGTTTGATTGTTGAACGCATAGGGAACCTGAACGTAAGCTTGTGCCGTAGCACGAGCGTGAAGCGTGGTACGAGAGTTCTCATACTTTCCATATTTGTTTCCATATTCTATACAAGCATACAAGATGGGATTATTCCCTTAGCTAGGTGCGTTGGATCATTTATTAGCATGCAAGGTGTTATCGCCTAGCGATTCTCGTGAATGTGTCCATATTGTTATGTGTCTAGGCTAAGCACAGATGGGTTCATCGAAGCCACCCACCTTAGCGATGTTCGCATCGGTCGGGCGATACTCCGAGTGTGCCTTCGATAGTCTAAGTCTGGATTCATCTTGTCGGGCCAATATAAGCCTTGCATCGATTCGCATCGATACTTCATCGGGTCGAAGCAACTCTTCGGGTCAACGGCTCGTTTAAGTCGTTGCACTTGCCGTTTGGAATCGGCGTTCCGCTAGGGCGGAGCGGGGCATTACAGTGGTCAATCGTTTCTGCATGTTTATCGGCGCAGCAATGACAAGCTGATACTAAGCTGAAACTGATGGTAGTAAGGATGTCGTCAGTGGGGAGTTTCTTGCGTACCGCTGTCCATACCAGAAACGACCTTTTCTTTGGTATACATGGGTGCCAAAAAGGACCCAAGATAGGTGCAGGAGGCCCGTGTTCGCGAACGATCCTTCTGGCAGATGCTACTGTGAATATGCCGTTGGGGGTCTCTGACTACGTGAGTGCGTCGTCATCCATGCCTATCTTCAGGTCGGGGTTCCAGAGGGTGTTAGCGGCCTCTTCTCCGATCCAGTCCGAGATTCTGTGCCAATTCTAGTTGCTAGTATTGTTCCACAATTCTCTAATCTTGCTGGTAGCCGGGGTGGCCGGAGGGCATGGGATAAGATCAGCTCCCATCCACCTTTCAAGGAATAGCGCTGATTCGCCAGCGTCCAGCTGAAGGTGAATTTTTGGTTCGACGAGTGAGCGTCCGTGTAGAATGCATCTCCAAGCCGCCGAGGATCTGCTGTTGCTAATAGTACTAGCAGGATCGATGTGTTTGAAATACCTGGCCTTCATAAAGCATGCCCAGAGGGTGCGGCACACACGAAGCTTCCACCACAATTTCATGGAGAAAGCGTCCACAATGTGATGCAATCGGGAGAATCCCAGGCCCCCCTCATCAGTAGGCTTGGCCATGGAACCCCAGCTGGCCCAGTGGTGTTTGTATTTTGATTCATTGTGTCCCCAGAAGAAGTTGGCAAAGAGATTCTCGATGGAGAAGAGGACCTTCTTCGGGGGGGAGCATGCCGCGAGGGTGTAAATAGTGATGGAGGAGAGCACATGGTTAATCAGAACTATTTTGTCGCCTGGCGATAAGGTTGCGTTATGCCAACCTTCAAGTTTTTTTTCCTGATTTTGTTAATAATTCCTTCGAAAATGCCCTTGTTCGATTTACAGTAGACCAACGGGTATCCGAGAGAGAAGAAAGGTGGATAAGCGGCAGAGAAGGCGGTGATGTTAGTGAGAGTGGCAATGTGCTCCTTGTTAGCATTGTGGTGGACATATATGATACTTTTTCTGGGATTGACTCGTTGGCTTGAGCAGCGAGCGTATATTTGGAGCACGTTGTGCACTACTTCCACTGACTCGACATCTCCGGAGGAGAAGATGAGGATATCGTCCGCGTAAGTCAGGTGAGTGATGATCGGGCACCCGCTGACCGTATAAAAATGCTTGAAGTGTGGGGTCCTCGGCAACTTATTTAGGTTTCTGCTCAGGACTTCTGCGACAATGATGAAAATAGTTGACAAAAGCGGGTCTCCTTGCCTAACTCCCCAACTGGATTTGAAGAAGCCGTTCCCTTGCCCGTTGATCACCGTGGAGAACCACGAATTATTGATCGATCACCAAACAATACTGATCCAGGTTTCTAAGAAACTGAAGGCTCTGAGGACCCAGATCATGAACTACAAATCGAGCTTGTCATATGCCTTCTCCATGCCAATTTGATAGCGATGTTCCTGGCCCTGGACGGTAATTTCATGCAAGTAATCATTTCCTGTGCCAGCATAATGTTGTCTTGGATGTTTCTGCTCCGGACAAAGCCGCTCTGTTCCTCTGATATGATTTTGGGTAGGTCATGCGCTTGGCGATGATCTTGGAAATAATTTTGTTGGTGAAGGTGCATAAACTGACGGATCTGAAATCTCGGAAAGTCTCCGGATTGTTCTGCTTAGGAATAAGGATCAATTTAGTGCACAAATAGATCTAGGGTATGTCCGTGTATGTCCGTCTTGATGATGTCCCAATACGTATAGAAGAATATGCCGTTGAATCCGTCCGGTCCGGGGGCACTGTAGGTATTTAGCGCTCAAACTGCCGCTTTTACCTCCTGTCCAGAGGGGAGGTGCTCCAGGTGAGTGTTGTCCATGTCGTTGATGAGGAGGGGGATCTTCGCCAAGAAATTCGGTTCCCTCGTGACAGTTTCTTTAGAGAACAGCTGCGATTAGAAGTTTTCTTCCTCCAGTTGGATTCCTCGCTGGTCTATGATAATGGTCCCGGTGTCATCGGCAATCTAATATATGTTAAGCTTCTGTCTGCGACCCTTGACGCAGGCGTGGAAGTAACCGGTGTTTTTGTCCTCCTCGCTATCCCATTTGAGTCTGGCTTATTGTTTCCAGAACTCAGTTTCAACTTTTAAGCAGAATTTGAGGATGGCTTTGGATAGGTTCAGGGCCGATCGTGTCGCTTGTGAGTTGTCTGTCAAAAAAGGGCTTCCGCACGGGACACGTCATTTTCGGCAGTGCATACTTCTTGAAAAATGTCTCCGAAAGCCTGCTTGCTCCATGCAGTGAGTGCTTTTCTTGTAGCCTTGAGTTTGTTGGCCACACGGATGAGGGGGTCGAGGGAGTCTATCCTGGACCAAGCGTCTGCCACGATCCTCAGGAATTGAGGGTGGTAGCACCAAAAGTCCCGGAAGCAGAAGCTTCTCTTGATCTGGTTTAAGTTACGATTAATTTCGATGAGTAGCGGGGCATGATCGTACTCGGTGGCGTTGAGGTGAGCGTGTTAGATGTAATGCTTCTTTCTATTGAGCATTGATGAGGGCTCGGTCCAGACGAGAGTATTGTCTGCGGGCGCCTTCCTACATGTTATACCTGGTAAAAGCGTTGCCAGTGAACTGAAGGGAAGTAAGGTGAGCGTTGAAGATAAAGTTATTGAAGTCTTGCATGGCCGCCGGGGGGGTTGCCTGCCTCCCGTTTTCTTCTCTCTCCTAGTGATACGTTGAAGTCTGCAACACAAAGCCATGGAGGATAGGAGGTGTTGGAAATAGTATCCTGGAGATCTATCTAATGCTGTTTGCGATCGTTAATGTCACAGCTACCATGAACAGCAAAGAGCAGGGCGTAATTCGGGTAGGTAGGGTTCTCTATCTAGCACGAGAGAGCCTGCATAGTATCAAGCTCGGCACTGGTATTTACTTCAAAGGAGTAAAGGAGCCAAAAGTCGGGTCTACCTGCAATGGCGGAGTGGAACCCAGCTGCAGCTGAATCGATTTGAGACTGTTAGGGGGGATTTTGGGTTCTAAGATGATTAGGATGTCGATTTTGTGAATTTTCTTGAGGCTAAGTAATCTCCTCAAGGTGGGCTTGTTTGCTAGGCCTCGAACATTCTAGGATAGGATGTTAGGCATAAGATTTGTTGGGGAATTGGTGTTTGGAGAGTTTTGCGGCCGACCTGGTAGTCACAGCCGTGGACTCGTTGGCTCCTTTGATTTTTATGCTTTTGTTCGCTGATAGCATGTCGGGGTTCTGATTCAGCTGTGAGGTCGGGGGGTCTTCCTCTGTGTTGAGAGTATCAGTTTCTTTGTCTGGGCTAAGAGATGCTCCAAAGTGAGTGGACGGGTCGAATGCTCCAGCGTCGATAGCTTGCTGACAGCTGATGAATTGCTCTGGACTGATGATGGCAAGGTCTTCAACTAGAATGGATCGGTGGTTGGCTCTCCTAGGCCTCTGTTTCCTCCGTGTTGCTTGTGCATGCTGCAGGTTTGTTATGCTCGAAGCTCTCTTCAGTCCTTAGTGAGCTGTTGGGGGGAGAGATGTTTTCTTCTTGGTTGGCCTGGGTAGCAATGTCTGTGGGTATGGGGTTGCTCTTCCTGCCAGTGGTGGCTTTGCAAGTGTAATATTCTTCGGTGTGGGTGTTTTCATCCGACGCCAGGACGTCGAATCTTTTGTGGGTGTTAACGGTAGTACTTTTTGGGGTGGAGGGATATATATATTTATATATATATATATATATATATATATATATATATAAAAAAAAAATATATATATATATATATATATATATATATATTTTAAATATATATATATTTATATATATATATATATATATATATATTTAAAATACATATATATATATATATATATATATATATATATTAAGAAAAGAGCTTTTATTGATGTATCAGGCGCAAAATGTCGAAGCCTATATAAGTAAGCGCGCCAAGCGCGAAGAAGCCAAAAGAGCAAAAAATGAAAAGCGAACATCAAAGTGTGCCGCGGACGAGGCTGCGACAAAGCCTACCAAAACTGGTCCGGGGAGTGGTGGCAGCGGCTCCTGAGTTTAAGAATTTACCGGAGGACTTCACGGGTCAGTTGCTCCATGGAGAATTGTCGGCCTTTATACCTAAATTTGTTACGGTTCTTCCAGAGGACCCAAATACCGGCGGCTGCGGCGATCTGGTGACAATAGAAATCGCTCCAGTTGAGCAGGAGATCGTTGAATCCCCCTGGTCGTTGCCTCTTGCTACAACGACTCTCAAGTTCGTGCTAAACCTGACTGGCGAGGTCTCCGGATAGCAGGATGTGATCAACAGTTTCTGGTTTGTGGGAAGAGCAGCAGTGACATCTGGATGCGAGGCTGAACCCGATGGTGGTTAGGGAATCATCTGTAGGAAGTTTTCTTCGCTGAGCTCTCCAGATAAGAAATAACCACTTGATGGGAATACAAGTATGCAAATAGGGAGCGGACAGAGTGGTCCGCGTGCCATTATATATATATATATATATATATATATATATATTGTAGAAGCATAAAAAAGCACAGGGTGACAAAAGGCGCAGGTGGGTACTCTCGCTACCCACCTATCTTCACAAAGGCGCAGATGACGAATAGCGCTGGTTGGTGCTCTCGCTACCAACCCGGCTTCACAGAAGCGCATGCGGTCAAGCATGCCAATAGAAAAGACAAACTCACAAAGAACAGATGAAAAGTTCAAGGAAAGTTCTTTTTATTAAATCATGGCTACAAGTATCTATTACAGATTCATCATGATTACATAAAAGAAGACTTCCTAATTACAATGATCTGTTAGAAAGTACTTGTGATTACATATGTTGAACTAAAAACTCCTACGGATCTACGCTAGAGTTCATCTTCATAGTGTAATCGTCATGAGAGGAGAGACTGTGGATAGAAGATGTGAATACAGTCGCCATCAAAGTCTGCTACAACAACCCTCCCCCCTCAGACGTGCAGCTCTTCCAAAAGCAGCTATTGGCCCGAGCGAGAATTTCAGTCCATAACACGACATGAGGCCCTTTTCAAAAGCCCATCAGCTTCTAGGGCTCTTCCAGCCTAACGAAAGTGTGCAGCCGCCAATGAGCAGGACAGAGCACAACCTGCGGTGCTTCACGTTGGCAACCAGACCAAACTCGGTCGTTAGGACCTCCAAGACCTCCAAGATGTCACTGAGGTTCGAACTCCCCATGAGAAGCGTTCCAACACATCCTGAAGCTCATCAACAGTTCTTCTATGAAAGTACAGCTCCTTTGAATGAAGTGATCCACAACCAAAATCCGACTTAGACAAGGCCAATGGCTGCTCGAAGCTAAGTCTGGATCTAGCATGGTATTGAAGGACAAAAAGAGGAAGACGTAACTCTTCGGAAGAAACTCCCCCTTTATATAGGGCGGGATTGGTCCAAGACATAGGCCACGGGGCCGTCAGTCAAAATTTCCACATTAATGGGATAAACCTAAGACTCAGCATGATGAACCTCATTAAATGGGTTTATTCGACTAAGTCTTAGACCATTAAAAGACCCCTTGAAATTTTTCAAGTAACGGTGGTAATTAAGAGGGAGTCGTTCCCTAAAGAGATGTCATTAATTGCTCTTAAAGAAGACTTCAAAGGCAGCTTTTTCAAACCAGAAGCACAGCTACAATCCTGCGCCGGTAGGAGGCGCAGACTGGTGATGACTTCAGATCATCCTAACATCAATGGCGCAGACCTCTGCTTCGATCCAAAAGCTTAACCCTTTCATCAAAGCCTTGGAAAACACCAGTGCATCCAACACAAGTCCGCCTATCACTCCAAAAGCACAGTAACCTCGTAAGCCTGAAGCACAGTGACTTTACCACTCGAAACATAGCCTACTCGTCGCTCAAATGCACAGAGGTTCCGTCGTCTTTGAAACATAGTCCACTCATCGCCTGAAAGCGCAGAGGCTCCGCTGTCTCCAGGGGAACAGTCTACTCGTCGCACCAGAAGGGCAGCAGCACTAAGACCTCGCTAAAGGCGCAGGTTGCATAGTCCCACCCAATTGGTTTGTTTAAACTGCCACTCTCAAAGGTAGGATAGAGGTTTATCATATTGATAAGTGTAAATATTTTATCAATTGGTTTAAAACTCAGATAAGGAAGAAGTTTGCCCTTTTGATAAAGGTCGTATCAAGTCGGTTTGTTTAAACCGATAGCCTCTTGAAGATCAAACAGAATCCTACTCTAAGATGTAATCCAAGATCTACTTGGCTTCATCTAAACATAGGATCCCCAATAATAGATATAGGAACGAATCGTAAAGCGCAATACTCTAGAGAGGGATGAATAGAGCAGGCAACAAAAAAATAGCCAATTAAAAAGTTAGCAGCAAGATCACAGAGATATATCACAAGTAAATAAATGTAAAGACAGAGATCATAAAGCAAATGCAAAGATGGCAATGTATACTAGTTTCTCTCTTGTGAGGACTAGTCTAGTCAGAAGAACTCTAGCTTCCAGTTGAATCCACTATTGGAAAATATCGCAAGTTTTCATATGAAGTCCTTGTAACTTCTACAAATACGAGCTTTGATACGAAGTACTCGACCAACTTTAATTGTGAAGTGTCTTTCTTCAATCAAGCCTCTGATTACAATCACTCTGAACTTCTAGACCGTACCGCACTGGCAAATCGACTAGAGGATTGTAGCTGGCTTGGGATTTGAAAATGAAAGCTTTAGAATACTTAGAAAGAACGTAGTAAGCTTTAGAGAGAAGTGATGAAAGTGAATGAGTGAGTTAAAATGATCGAAATACTTCTTTATTTATAGTTTTTCCAAAGGCAAAACTCTGTCAGAATTCGGGCAAAATTCGGGCAGAACTCTATGAGAAAATCTTGGCAAGATCCGTAAATGCAGGAGGACCAAGTTCAAAATACAACTTCCACTAACCGAACTCTGGCCGAACTCTAGCCGAGTTTTTTCAAGATTTTGTCAGAGTTTTTGCAAATAGATTTTTGGGACTTTTGAAATTGTTTTAAACAGTTAGGAGCTTTTTGTAAATAAAGGGTATTTTTCAAAACATAGAATATTTTAAAATATTTTTAGGGTAGCCTATTTGCCAGCACGATTCGGTGTATAATGTATTCTTAGACTCAATAAAAGTGAAAATTATATTGCATACAACTCATACGACAAACACAGCTTCGATCTTGAACAGATAGGTAGCAGTTCTTTGACAGTTGTCCAAGAGTCCAAATTAACTTGAGTAGCCTTTATATCGAGACATAGTTTGATCAATTATTAAAATCAGGTTTGACTATGACCAATGGGCCAATAATCTTTTCTATTTTGATAATTGACAAACCTTGACTGATATAACATCTTTGACCAATACAATTTGAAAGATAATCAAAATTGTACTGTATCCTAAAAAAATGTTCCTGTATCCTGCAAAAGATGTTAGATCCTATTTCTTTCCCATTGTCACTTAGGAAAATAATTGCAAAGAGAAAATCTCTCCCGTAATTCATGCATAAGGAACAAACGTTAAAGAAATACAAAAAAATATAGATAAACAAATATTTCACAGGCTGTTTATATCTTGAAGCATAACGAGATAGTGCTATAACAAGAATATAAATAATACTAAACTGAAAAAAATACGCTAAGTAGAGCATAAACTAGATGTTCTCAATACATTAGCTCAGTCAGTCACAATCTCAGTGCAAAATAAACTAAAAGATAGAGTACTAAATGATATGTTGGAATGTCGGAACATTTTCAAGTAAACATAGACATAACAAAGTCTCAAAAAGTGGCATCTAGATAAAATATAACGCGTCTAGATCATAAATCCTCTGAAGAATCATCATCAGCAGTGCCAGCACGTCCACCATGTTCGTATAGACCAGCTCTAGAAGTGCCAGCTCCAGAAGGGTGTGGAGTAGCACCAGAACCACCATACCAAATATATGCATTTTCGGGTTAAAAGAAAGTATGTACCATCTCATCCTAATAGCAATAGCCGGAGACAACTGGATCTCTGGGTAGTGAACTGGCAGAATGTCCAGTCTGGGTGAAATGGAGATCGGCAAAGGAGTTGGCAAGAGCCTGGAACCGACTCACATCACAGAACTCGTGTTCCCTAGATGTGTCAGTGATGAATGTACACAGATCCGAGAGATGCTGATGAATACCCTCAAAGGTCATAGGATAATCCTGATAAGGTAGAGCAGGAGCAGTAGGAGGTGCAGGAGGAGCGGTTGCACTACGATGTGACAGCTGGAGATACTTGGGCTCAGTATCCAGAGCACAAGTAGAAATATCAAATCAAAACGCTGAAAGATGTGTGGGATGAACATCGCATAAGAGAGATTCCGATCTCTTCCGCGACAACGTCCCATCATCTGAATGATAGTCTTCGGAACCGAAAATGGAATTCCCTTGAAAATGTGGTAGAGGGCAGACAGTTCAAGATTTGTAACATCATCCTTTGAAGTAGATTTTGGTAGAATAGTGGAATAGATGATGCGGTGTAACTCATAGTTAAAAAGTTCAAGTTTGCAGCCTTGAACTTTCCAAAACGAACATGGGCAGGTGCACAAAGGTCGTTCTTGAAACTGATAATAGTCGTGCCATCGGAGAAATCGAACTCAGTGATATCATCAAGCGGGGCACTTTCGTTAGTAATACCAAGGATTTTTGCTAGGATAGTATCATTGAACTCGATGTTGATACCGCCGACATGAGTTCTAATAGTAAAAGTGTCCAAAACAAAGTTGCAAAAGAACAGTCTAATGGCGTTAGTAGCTATAGGATATTTGAGGGTGACAAGTCTATGTAACCCTAATACTTCAAACAATGGACGGTGGTCAGGAAACACAGTCTACTTAATCAGGGCTCCATTGCATATGTTATGCATCACAAAGTCAACGTACCATAACAATGAATGATCATGAGTTTCAAAGTAAAACTCATTGAATGCACTGTCGGCCGATTGGTCCGAGGAAAAGAGGGAAACCTCTGGTGGATTCGAAGACGAAGCCTCTTCACTGGCATTTGTCTTATTCCTTTTGGATGTAGTGAATCCCTTAGGCATTTTCTTCCAAAAATGAATTTAAACTAATAAATTGAAAGAGATGGAAGGAGAAGTTTATACCTTCCGAGAATTGAGTATGTGATAGAGACAGAGATTCTTCGCACGAATCCAAATTTTGGATTGAAATCTCTAAGTAGAATAGGAGCAATAGGTTGGAGAAAAACTAGGGTTTGGAGAGGGGTTCGGGCGGCAGCTGCTGTTGAAAGAGGAGTTTGGAGGAGACGAAGAGAAGGAGGCCTCCGGTTTGATTAAAAACATATACCACCAACAGAACTCTGGCCGAACTTGGGCCGAACCGGGCCGAATTTGCATACGGTTCTTTTGATGAATTAAAAAAAAACAATTTCAGTCCACATTCTTTCATCAACCTCTTTCAATTATTTAATTCCAAGTTTAGTAATTTCAAATTTCAATTAATATTATTTTACAAATTAAATTTTATTACACAGCGACTGTTTCAGATTAGCTATAGGGATACTGTCCCAGCTAACGGGAGTTCACCGGGGAACAATTAAATACCGCTTCACTTCGACCGTAGTCATGGTGACAGACAGATGTTTTGTAGGCTTTTCTCAGAAACAGTTTTTGAGTATTGAAAAATAATCGATAAAACAAAATTAATTAATATTATTGATATCTAAAATTTCTAATTCTCGACGTAAATAATTGAAACGATCTTCCGCTAAAGATTTTGTAAATATATCAGCTAACTGATTCTCAGTGTCTACGTATATAAGATTTATATCTCCATTTTGTTGATGATCTCTAAAAAAATCATATTGAATCTCGATATGCTTAGTACGAGAGTGACATACTGGATTCTTAGTCAAATTAATAGTACTAGTGTTGTCACAAAAAATGGGTATGTGTGTGTAAAGTAAACGAAAGTCTTCTAGGGTTTGCTTCATCCATAAAATTTGTGCACAACAACGTCCTGCGGTGATATACTCAGCCTCAGTCGTTGACAATGCGATAAAATTTTGTTTCTTTCTAAACCAAGAGACTAGAGCTTTTCCTAGGAAATGACATATGCCGCTGGTACTTTTTCTATCTACTTTGCATCCAGCAAAATCAGCATCCGAATAACCGGTTAGGTCAAACGACATGATTTTGGGATACCATAAGCCGACAGAGGAAGTACCTTTAAGGTATCGGAAGATACGCTTAACCGTGTACAAATGTGATTACTTAGGGTTGGCTTGAAAATGTGCACATAAACAAACACTAAACATTATATCAAAACAACTAGCAGTTAAGTAAAGTAAACTACCAATCATACCTCGATACTTACGTTTGTCGACCGGTTTGCCTTGTTCATCAATATCAAGCTTAGTTGAAGTTGCTATCGGAGTGCCAAGTGGTTTGACTGCTTCCAGATCGAACTTCTTTCATAAATCTTTTGTGTACTTGGCTTGATTAATGGACGTTTCATTGTTGGTTTGTTTGATTTGCAGTCCAAGAAAGAATTTCAGTTCTCCCATTATGCTCATCTTAAACTCATTCTGTATACACTTTGAAAATTCTTGGCAGAGAGATTCATCAATAGATCCAAAAATGATATCATCTACATAAACTTTAACTGATAGAAGATTTCTATTAAATGACTTTATAAAAAGTGTAGTATCAACCTTGCCTTTTGTAAAACCGTTGTCAAGTGGAAAAAAGCTTAAACGATCATACCAAACACGAGGGGCTTGATTCAATCCGTACAAGGCTTTCTTCAACTTGAAAACATAATCAGGGTTTTTGAAATCAGTAAAACCTGGAGATTGAGCTACATAAACTTCTTCTTTTATAAAATCGTTCAAAAATGCACTTTTGACATCCATTAGAAATAATTTAAAGTTATGAAAACATGCAAATGCATATAGCATTCGTATAGATTCTAATCTCGCAACTGGGGCATAGGTTTCAACATAGTCAATACCTTCCTCTTGATTATATCCTTGAGCTACGAGTCGAGCCTTATTATGAGTCACTAAATCATTCTCATTTAATTTATTTTAGAATACTCAACGGATGCTAATGACTGGATGATCAATGGACTTGGGAATAAGTTCCCAAACTTGATTTCGTTCAAATTGGTTCAATTCCTCTTGCACAGTATTTAACCAAAAATTAACATGCTTCTTCAATATTTTTGGGTTCAAGCTGCAAATAAAAGCAACACAAGAAGCTATATCTTTACTAGAGGAACGAGTACTTACACCCCTGGTAATCTCACCAATTACCAAGTCCTTGGGATGGTCTGCCAAAAATCTTATTTCTTTTGGCATATCCTCTGGATTGCTGGTTCCGACTTCTGGTTTTGTACGTGATTTGCTTGGAGAATCAGTTGGTACTTTGTGCGAAGGTTCTGCAAGAGCTGTACTTGGTGTACTTATGTCTTCATCATCATTATCGACTGAGTGTTGATTGAGTTCATCAAATGTAATATTTATCGATTTTTTGATGATGATGCTTTCTTGTCGAAGACTCTGTACCCTTTGCTCTTCACCGTATAACCTAAAAATATACCTTCATCGACCTTTTCGTCAAATTTACTCAGATTATCTTTAGTGTTAAGAATAAAGCATTTACAACCAAATATTTTTAAATAAGAGATAATAGGTGTTCTATCAAACCATAGCTCATAGGGAGTCTTCTTCGATATAGGTCGAATTAGAACCCTATTGAGAACATAGAAAGCTATATTGACAGCTTCAGCCCAAAAGTATTTTGGTATACTAAACTAGTTTAACATTATTCTAGTCATTTCAGATAGAGTCCTGTTCTTACGTTCCACAACTCCATTTTGTTGTAGAGTCCTAGGGCAAGAGAACTCATGCAGATAATCGTGTGTGTCACAAAATTGCTTGAACTCTGCACTCTCACATTTACTGCCATGATCGCTTCGAATACGAGTGATCATGAAACCTTTTTTATTTTAAACTTTCTTGCAAAAGGTTACGAATTCTGACAGAGCATCGTTCTTGCGTGCAAAAAAATATACCCATGTGTACCTAGAGAAATCATCTACAATACAAATGCATATAACTTACCACCTAGGCTAGCAATTCTACTAGGTCCAAATAAATCCATATGTAGTAATTGTAGAGGTCTAGTGGTACTTACAGCATTTTTGGACTTAAATACGGATTGGGTAGCTTTGTTCTTTTCACATTCACTATATACTGTATCCTTCTTGAAAGAAATGTCCGGTAAGCCTCGTACTTCTTTGTAGATAATCTTGAGATTGCGTCCATGTTTGCGTGACTGAGTCTCATGTGCCATAGTTGACTCTCATCACTTTTGGCCATCAAGCATATACCTGCTTTGTTAGCATCTTCTAACAGATAGAAAACATATATGTTGGCTTTCCAATATTGTCGATACCAATTATGTACCCTTTCAAATTATTGGCGAAGGAAATGTATCCTTCTTTCTTCTTCGATAGTGTTACGAATAATGAAGCATCACCAGTTATATGCCGTGAGCAACTGCTATCGAGGATCTATTTGCTTCTAGCATGTAAAGGGTGTTTCACCTACAAAAGAATTTGTAGATAAAAACTTTGGTACCCATTTCTTGTAGGGTCTTGGAATGTTAGTTTTCGGTATCCATGCACAAATCTTTAAATCAACAAGCTTTCTAACTCTACATGAAGAAGAAATATGACCAATGGTGCCACAATAGTGACATCTAGCATGTTAAATGTTGAATGTAGTGTGTTATGCATTATTGGTAGGTCTTAGTTTTCTAGTATAGAAGAATACATGTATATTTGTCTTTTTGGGCAATGGTTTGGTTTGGTTTCGTCTGATAGTGTTGGGTTTGACAGTGTTCCGATGATTTAGTAAGTAACACTTGTTAGGGCAGGAAGCAACAACTTCAGGCTGTTTTCCTAACATAATTTCCAACTTTTTGGAGGTGTCATGTAAAGATCTCAAATCAGCAGTAAATGTATTATTTCTAATCAGTGCATACTGAAGACTCTTCTTCTCCTTGAGTAAGTCTTCCTCTAGCTGGGTAATGGTCTTGTCCTTTTCTTCGGATAGTCTTTTGGTCTCGTGTAATAACAGCTTAATAAAAGAAAGCTCACCTACCTCACTAGAATTATCACTACTTCTAACCTCAGCTAGCAGGTCGGTAAGTCTTCCTATTTTACCTTTGTACTCCTTGAGTACCTTCTTAGAGGTCTGATATTTACTATGCAGTCTTCTGTAATCCCCTAAGAGGTCAGTAAAGGCTTCACCTAGTTGCTCAAAGGTAAAATTATCATAAGTATCAAACAGGGGGTTAGTGGTTACCTGATCGTAAGCCATCAAGCATACATTTGCAGCGTCATCTGATTGTCCATCTTCTGAGTCGCTAGCTTCACATTCATGCCATATGCTTGTATTGGCATACCTTCTGGATGTAGATTTCTTCAGGTAGCCTTTGTCATATTTATTACTTTTTCTGGTTGACGATGATGCTGTTGGACATTCCTTCTTCATGTGTCCTTTCTTCTTATAGCCATAGCAGATATGATCTTCTTCGTTGTTGTTGATGTTGCTGTTCTAGTCCTTTATTCTTCTGTTGAATTTCATGAACTTCTTAAACTTTCTTACCATAAGAGCTTGATCTTCAGAGTCAGAGTCACTGTCGTCAGAATTATCTTTGACAGTTCTTCTATGTTGAGCCTTAAAAGCGATCGACTTCTCGGACTTCTCTTTTGGTGCAGTATCTTCAAAGTCTTGAAGTTCCAGCTCGTGAGTGAGTAGCTTACCCATGAGTGTTTCGAGAGACATTGTTGAGAGGTCGTTCCTTTCAATGATTGTTGTAGCCTTTGGAATCTAGTTCTTCGTGAGAGCTCATAGCAGTTTGCGAATCTTCTCATGGTTACTGTACTCCTTGCCTAATGATGAAAGAGGATTTATAATATCCATGAATCTCGTAAACATCTGAGTGACAGATTTGTTTGTCTTCATTTTGAACGCCTCATACTCCTGAGTAAGTCTGCTGATCTTTGATTCCTTAACTTGTGTTATTCCTTCATGGGTTACTTCGAGAAGTTTTCATACTTCATTTGATGTTGTGCAAGTAGACATCCTGTTAAATTCAGTCATGTCTCTAGCACAAAATAAAGCATTAATAACATGTACGTCAAGACTGGCCTTTTCTTTTCATCCTCAGTATACTTATCATTGGGTTTTTCAACCAATACATCATCAATAAGAATACGAGAAGGCTTTTTAAAGCCATCAATAACAATAGACCATAAGTCAAAATCTAGAGATTTCAAGAAGAAACTCATCCGTGTTTTCTAATAAGTGTAATTCGTACCGTCAAACAGTGGAGGTCTGTTTGTGGCTTGGCCTTCACTTCTGAACTTTACAGTTGTCATGTATTATAATGTGATCTATGTAATAGTTAAGAATAAAAAATATAACTACAAAATTACCTTGCTTTACCTATATAACAGCTCTGATACCAATTGTAGGAACGAATCGTAGAGCACAGTACTCTAGAGGGGGTGAATAGAGTAGGTAGCAGAAAAATAGCTAATTAAAAAGTTAGCAGCAAGATCACAGAGATATATCACAAGTAAATAAATCTAAAGACAAAGATCAAAAAGCAAACGCAAAGACAACGATATATACTAGTTTCCCTCTTGTGAGGACTAGTCCGTCGGAAGAACTCTAGCTTCCAGCTGAATCCACTATTGGAAAATATCGCAAGTTTTCATATGAAGTGTAACGACCCGCTCCGCCCTAGCGGAACGCCGATTCAAATGGCAAGTGCAACGACTCAAACGAGCCGTCGACCCAAAGAGTTGGCATCGACCTAATGATGAATCGATGCAAGGCTTACATTGGCCCGTCAAGATGAATCCAGACTTAGACTTCAAAGGCGTGCTCGGAGTATCGCTCGACCGACGCGATCATCGCTAAGGTGGGTGGCTCCGATGAACCCGTCTTTGCTTAGCCTAGACACATAACAATACGGACACCATGGCTTGAATCACTAGGCGTCAACACCGCGCATGCTAATAAATGAATGACTCAACGCACCTAGCTAAGGGAATAATCCCATCTTGCATGCTTGTTTAGAACATGGAAAAAAACTCGACAAATATAGAGAACTCTCGCACCGCGCTCCATGCTCGTGCTAAGGCACAAGCTACGTTCAAGTCCCTGATGCGTTCAACAATAAAACAATGAATGGTTTACAACAATAAAATGGGAAGACTATCAACATAGTCGTTCCGAGTAGAGTATAGCAACATTGAAAGATTATGGGACCAATGGGTCGCCAAGGCGACTCCCGTACTGGGAGTTGCGTAACGAATGAATGAATAAATCAACGAATGAATGAATGAATACGTGAATGAATCAATGAACGAACGAACAAGTGAAAGAAAGAAGGAAAAAGAAAAAATACATAAAAGATAAGAAAGGAAAGAATGGTAGCGACAGGTGTGACAGGCCCGTGCAATGGGGCTCGCTACCCTCGCTGCACGGACGCCAACCTGGTCGATAACGCTTTATGGCTAAGGGTTAGCCTACGGCTCGGAGATAGCCGCTAAGTTAAAATGATAAGATAATACGAAATGGTCGTGGACAAACGGCACGAGCGATGGGGGGAATACCGTGGTCGTCATATGGAAGGATTCTGCGGCATGGGTGATGGGGAGGAAAACCGTGGCCAGCCTAGGCGGAATCAAAACGGGGCTTACGGGCTGCCTGGGTGCGGGCTTGGGCACCGGGAGACGTAAGTGCAGGGTATTTCAAGAGACTTAACGGGGTGTAACAGCCATCACCCTACGCTAAGTTGAGAAATACCAAGGGGAAATGTCCAATATGGCTTGTGAAGCCAGCAACCCATGCATGTAGATTAAGTAGACTATGCTGGTGGCAATCCACGTGCAAGTCCTTGCATTGAAACAAGTAGTCTAAGTTAACTAAATGAAGTGCCTCCTGAATATGCTTGAAATGTAACACCGTGAACATGCTTGAAACGTAATACTCTGAATATGCCTGAGATGTAACACTCTGAACATGCTTAAAATGTAACACACCAAATGATAAGGAGTAATTCATACAAGTGAGTTAGATAACGCGCCCACGACGTGCTAGAACCCGAGGCAGGGACACGCCCTTGATATTGAATGTTTACATGAATCTCGTTAAGTTACTATATGTGAATTGTTGACTAACTTGGTTTACTTTGGACAGGGAAGGCCGGACGGTAAGTATGGGTAAGTCGTGTATGCATTTCCATGCGATACTTGAATTCGAAAACACGAGATAGGTTATGGAATATGTCATGAAACTGATCCGAAGGCAAGATTAGAAAGATAATGAATGATAGACGGTGCACAAAAGTAAATAGAACGTGTTTGGTATGATAGCATTATGGGCGAGCTAGCCTCCCCACCAGTGCATAACAATGTACTGATAACCCTACAGTCCGCTTGCAGGATGCAGGAGACGTCATCGGGTGCGGAGCTTCCCTCGAACGTGCTAAGGCGCGGAGCTATCTCTGGAGCCTTGGAGTGTTGCAAGGAGCTGAAGCACCATATACAGGACATAATGTATCGGAACATCGCCATGAATCATTCCATGTTGTAAGCCACTTGGCACGCCTTTTATGTTTCAGAGAGAGAGCTTGAGAGACTTGTAAACTCGGCCTAGCGTCGCTTGTAAACTTCTTGAATATCAATAAAAGAGTTTGAATTCGCTTCTACTTGGGTTCATTTACTTTCTGCTGCAAATGGGGACACTCTGTGCGACTCTGTGGCCTAGCTCAAATCGGCCGTTTCTGGACTTAGCCTTGCACGGGCGCAACCTAGGCCCGTGCGGCATCACGCCTTAGCGAGGACGATCGCTCCTATAGGAGCGGGGCGTGACAGATTGGTATCAGAGCACGGCTTTACGTCCTTGGACTTTATTTCGATTCTCTCAGTTTTGAAAGCTCGTTAAAACAAAAGAAGTGTACGCTCTCTCTCATTGTGCCTTGGGATGTTCCATACAATAAGTCTAATATTTTTAAAAGCTCGTACAAGTACTCGGTTGGACGGGATCGATAGGCGAAGGCCTTTGTGCCACCACGACGGACTTGAGTTGGAAGGAACCGATGCTAAGAGTTAGCAAATACAGAGCATGCTTGAATGAGCTTACGATGACAGCAAACAAGTACACGAGACCAAAGTATAGTTCGAACGGGATGGTTATGCATGCAGCCTTTTGGATAAGTTGTGTCGCGTGTCGCGCACCTCGACTTCTGGTGCAATCGAGTTGCGAGCGATATCAAGTACCGCTCGGTCGGGAACGGAGATACACTTAGAGTGTATATCGATAGGAACGCTATCAAACTAACGCTTAGGCGTGCACGAAAGATTAGCTTAGATTTTGAGGATTAGTGCGAACGATTTAGTACGTCGAGGCGACGTGAGCGATTACACTAGAGATTCGTCGAACGAATCTGGAGGATGTCTTAGCGCATGATGCGAACGTGATTGAGGACTATATCGTATGGCTTGAATCTGAGTGGTGTATGTGATAGGTTCGGAGAAGAATAAGAATGAGTGTCGACGACTAGTCGAGTGGCTTGAACCCTGAGTGGTGTATGGACGTCATAGAAATCGTTCGAGCGAGACTAAAGGATTTACGGATCGTACAAGTATGTCGGCAAGCGATGCGATCGCGCAAAGCCTTAGAACGTGTCACGCTTAGTTGGCTGTGACTTCAAAAGTCCCGAACGAGATGTCGCTGGACAACTTGTCAATGGGCAACGCGAGTTAGAAAATTGTTCGGAACGATGAATGAAAATGAATGGTCTTAATCGAGGAAACTTAGAGGATCGCGCGTACGATTTCGAATTGATTCAAATGAATTGTGACTTGAGTTTGAGCAACGATCTTGAAACTAGCTTGAGGAATAGCAGTTGAACTTGATCTTGAATATTAAATAAAATTGTAGAATATCCAACTCGGACAACAGCATCAACGCACGACTCGAAATAGATTGCAAAGGAAGATCGTCAGGTTACACATATCGTCGATGGTATTGAGGCGTATCAAAGATCGATATGCGATAAATCGGAGGTACTCTGACTCGGCGAATGACGATCGTGCAAATATCATTGTTCCGTTGGATGCTATACTTGGGATGTTAAAAATGTGTCGAGGAAAAGATAGACTTGGCTCGAGGATTTTCTAGTTGAACGCATGACGGTCAGACTGTCGAATTGATTTGGCTTGGATGAAAATGAGAATGCTTGGATTTGCTTCGTTGACAACCACAACGTTGACGTTCTTGTCTTATGCGAGTGCAATTCCAACCTTGTACATGCGTCGTGCCGGATTAGGACGATCACTCCGTGTGAACGCTGATATGGTGATTCATACAGCGGGAGTGATTAAACTTGGATGGCGTGGCAATTTGATTGCTTCGACTTGTGGTTTGATGCGAAGGTAAACTCGAGAATGAATCAGTGTGTTTGATGATTTAACTTGAGGATTGAGTAGGTCCAATCCGCGTATCGAGAATGAGTTAGTCTAAACTCAAATAAGAGTTACGCCCCGATGAGAATGATTATTCCGCGAGAGCGTTGCATAGTGATTCATGAACCACCGTAGATGATCGGACTCGCGTGAGATTGGGACGCAATGTATTGTCGAGCTGGATGACCTCGTGATCGAATACATGAATTAGTTAGAATGGATATGTAAAGTATGTCGATTGGGTGATTTGAATGGATTCGAATATGCGCAACGAATACATTGGTGCGAATAGGTGATCGTGCTCGATGTTTAGAAATTTAAGTGACGCGAGCTTGGGTAGAAAATCCCCCGTACTACCGACTTTGGTTTGACCCTAGGATTGGGGTCAGTGTTGGCATTATTGTTGGGGAACTATGATTCCAATCCTGACATTGACTTAGCCTCGAAAAGAAATAGCCTAGCGGTTAGGTGAGACGCCCTGTTTCAAGTGTTTGCAATCAAAAGATTAATATTGAGGATTGACATGGATGGATTGAATGATGCAAGAATAGGAAACCCTGCTTACGAGATTTGGCTGACATGCATATATTTCAGGGACGCCTGAGTATGTACACAATGCGACTCGAGTGAGAATGACGAATTCTCTATCATGCGGCTTGGCTGAATGCATGTATTTTGGGGACGCCTGAAATACGTGCACGATCCAGCCAAGTGATACGTTGAGTTCAAGTATGACTTGAGGAATGAAAGAGTGTCGAGAACTTGGAATCGTGTTAGAAGAAAGGATTGATACTAGTACGAGCGTGGCTCAGAATCAAAAGAAACGTGTAGGTAGAGTGTGCATGAACGACGACAAGATTGGCCCCAAACGAAGGAATGATATGGAATCGATATCGTACAAATAAAAGTTGGTATAACGAATTGAGCCATTGATAGGAAGATATACTCGATAATAGTACAACACTTGTTCTCGAATCGGGCAAAAATTACTTAGACTTGGTCGACCCCGCTAAGAAGAAATCATATTAATTTTGTGGACACGAACGCTTGAGAAGCGAATCGGGTCATCTCGATGACCGAGATAAACGGAAGTGAGTTGCCTCAGCCTATGACCCTCGCATTTGACAAAATACAACGTGCCTCGTGCGACCATTTCAGTCCTTTGACACGAAGAAATAGCAACCAAGACGAAGAAACACTTGAATTGAATAAGTACCATCAACTCAAAAATGAATGAAAAGTTATTCAATAAAATCGACCAAAATGTATGCGACACGGAGTTGAGAAAGGTATCGAGTATAGTTCGATGCCATCGAACGATAGAGCCGTTCGATAGACTTGTCTAAGAAACATGACGACACAAGTTAAGGAATGGTAGGATGACCTGCACTTAGGAAGTCTCGAGGACGAGACTTATTTTGAGTGGTGTATTATGTAACGACCCATTCTGTCCTAGCGGAACGCCGATTCAAACGACAAGTGCAACGACTCAAACGAGCCGTCGACCCAAAGAGTTGGCATCGACCTGATGTTGAATTGATGCAAGGCTTACATTGGCCCGTCAAGATGAATCCAGACTTAGACTTCAAAGGCGCGCTCGGCGTATCGCTCGACCGACGCGATCATCGCTAAGGTGGGTGGCTCCGATGAACCCGTCTTTGCTTAGCCTAGACACATAACAATACGGACACCATGGCTTAAATCACTAGGCGTCAACACCGCGCATGCTAATAAATGAATGACTCAACGTACCTAGCTAAGGAAATAATCCCATCTTGTATGCTTGTTTAGAACATGGAAAAGAACTCGGCAAATATAGAGAACTCTCGTACCGTGCTCCACGCTCGTGCTAAGGCACAAGCTACGTTCAAGTCCCTGATGCGTTCAACAATGAAACAATGAATGGTTTACAACAATGAAATGGAAAGACTATCAACATAGTCGTTCCGAGTAGAGTATAGCAACATTGAAAGATTATGGGGATCGATGGGTCGCCAAGACGACTCCCGCACTGGAAGTTGCGTAACGAATGAATGAATGAATCAACGAATAAATGAATGAATGAATGAATGAATACGTGAATGAATCAATGAATGAACGAACAAGTAAAAGAAAGTAGGAAAAAGAAAGAACACATGAAAGATAAGAAAGGAAAGAATGGTTAGCGACAGGTGTGACGGGCACGTGCAACGGGGCTCGCTACCCGCGCTGCATGGACGCCAACCTGGTCGATAACGCATTATGGCCAAGGGTAAGCCTACGACTCTGAGATAGCCGCTAAGTTAAAATGACAAGATAATACGAAATGGTCGTGGACAAACGGCATGGGCGATGGGGGGGAATACCGTGGCCGTCATGTGGAAGGATTCTGCGGCACGGGCGATGGAGGGAAAATCGTAGCCGGCCTAGGCGGAATCAAAACGGGGCTTACGGGCTGCCTGGGTGCGGGCTTGGGCATCGGAAGACGTATGTGCAGGGTATTTCAAAAGACTTAACGGGGTGTACCAGCCATCACCCTACGCTAAGTTGAGAAATACCAAGGAGAAAATGTCCAATATGGCTTGTGAAGCCAACGACCCATACATGTAGATTAAGTGGACTATGCTGGTGGCAATCCACGTGCAAGTCATTGCATTGAAACAAGTAGTCTAAGTTAACTAAATGAAGTACCTCCTAAATATGCTTGAAATGTAACACCATGAACATGCTTGAAACGTAATACTCTGAATATGCCTGAGATGTAACACTCTGAACATGCTTAAAATGTAACACACCAAATGATAAGGAGTAATTCATGTAAGTGAGTTAGATGATGTGCCCACGATATGCTAGAACCCGAGGCAGGGACACGCCCTTGATATTGAATGTTTACATGAATCTCGTCAAGTTACTACATGTGAATTGTTGACTAACTTGGTTTACTTTGGACAGGGAATGCCGGACGGTAAGTATGGGTAAGTCGTGTATATATTTCCATGCGATACTTGAATTCGGAAACACAAGATAGGTTATGGAATATGTCATGAAACTGATCCTAAGGCAAGATTAGAAAGACAATGAATGATAGACGGTGCACAAAAGTAAATGGAACGTGTTTGGTAATGATAGCATTGTGGGCGAGCTAGCCTCCCCACCAGTGCATAACAATGTACTGATAACCCCACAGTCCGCTTGCAGGATGCAGGAGACGTCATCGGCTGCGGAGCTTCCTTCGAACGTGCTAAGGCACGGAGCTATCTCTGGAGCCTTGGAGCGTTGCAAGAAGCTGAAGCACCATATACAGGACCTAATGTATCGGAACATCGCCATGAATCATTCCATGTTGTAAGCCACTTGGCACGCCTTTTATGTTTCAGAGAGAGAGAGAGCTTGAGAGACTTGTAAACTCGGCCTAGCGCCGCTTGTAAACTTCTTGAATATCAATAAAAGAGTTTGAATTCGCTTCTACTTGTGTTCATTTACTTTCTGCTACAAATGGGGACACTCTGTTCGACTCTGTGGCCTAGCTCAATTCGACCATTTCTGGACTTGGCCTTGTATGGGCGCAACCTAGGCATGTGCGGCATCACGCCTTAGCGAGGATGATCACTCCTACGGGAGCGGGACGTGACATGAAGTCCTTGCAACTTCTACAAACGCCAGCTTTGATACGAAGTACTCAACCAACTTCAATTGTGAAGTGTCTTTCTTCAATCAAGCCTCTGATTACAATCACTCTGAACTTCTAGACCGTACTGCACTTGCAAATCGACTAGAGGATTATAACTGGCTTGGAATTTAAAAATGAAAGCTTTAGAATACTTTGGAAGAACGTAGTAAGCTTTAGAGAGAAGAGATGAAAGTGAATGAGTGAGTTGAAATGATCAAAATTCTTCTCTATTTATAGTTTTTCTAAAGGCAGAACTCTGTCAGAATTCGGGCAGAACTCTATGAGAAAATCTCGACAAGATCCGTAACTATAGGAGGACCAAGTTCAAAATACAACGTCCACTAACCGAACTCTGGCTGAACTCTGGCCGAGTTCTGTTAGGGTTTTGTCAGGATTTTTGCAAATAGATTTTTGGGACTTTTGAAATTGTTTTAAGCAGTTAGGAGCTTTTTGTAAATACAGGGCTGTTTTTCAAAACATAGGATATTTTGAAAATATTTTTGGGATAGCCAATTTTCTAGTACAACTCGGTGTACAATATATTCCTAGACTCAATAAAAGTGAAAATTATATTGCATACAACTCATACGACAAACACAGCTTTGGTCTTGAACAGATAGGTAGCAGTTCTTTGGCAGTTGTCCAAGAGTCCAAATTAACTTGAGTAGCCCTTATATCGAGACAAAGTTTGATCAATTTTTAAAATCAGATTTGATGACCAATAGGCTAACAATAGACACGTGCCATGTGTCTCCTTCTTTGGTTACTTTGATAACCACCTGAGATCTCGATAGAGGGAAATCTCGATGTCCGCCATGTGTCAGCTCAGCAGAAGCCCGTACCATGCAATGACGGCAGATTTCTTTATATCTTAAATTCGAGTGCACATCGCATATGTGCCCCCTTTCCCCTATAAATATGTCACGACCCGCACCCGCTTTTCGGATACGAGACGTGTCCAAGCTGGCCTACGCCGCAGAGTCGACGGTAGAACGCTGTAACGGTCATGATGCTCATAATCACATAAATAACATTTATTGCTCATTCATATTTCTAAATTGATTACAACATTTACAACATTTATAATTAAAGAAAATACAAGGTTCTTACAATTAATGAAAATGATACCACTTCTATCTAATTTCAAGGTTTTGGCCTGCGAGTCTCAAACTCCCCCGTATGGTTCATAGCACAAGAATAGGAAGCACGTCATCCAACCTATATCAATGATCTAATCAGGAAAGGAACGAGTACAATCTCACAACAGTTTCAATAAATGACAAAATCTATAAATCTGTAAATAATAATAAAATACACGACGAAAAGATAAGCATGGAATCATGGAAAAAATTGAGCATGGTGAAAATGATAAGTAAGAACTAAAACAGAGTAGATATGTAGCTAGCAATGTATACTGTAGAACCAGAAACTATATCTATCTAGTGAGTTGAAATAATACTTCGACATGTAAACGGCTAAGGGTAAATCCGGCATCCCGTACATGAAATGTACGACTGCTATTAGGCACGAATAAGATTCGGTACCCCGTACGTGAAGTATGCGACTACTATCAGACACGAATAGTTTGGGTTTGACTACATGTCTAGAGTATTTTTTCGCCCGACTAGTATTCATGGATCCAAACAGGTCACGAACACGGTAATAGATTGGTCACGAATAATATATAAAGAATCAATAACTACTATCTTGTGTAACATCGTGTCAAGAACCAATAAAATATCAATGTAAAACACTACTACGTACATGATTCATAGAGATAATCAAATATGAAAACTATCAGAGAACCACTAAAAAATCAATGTAAAATACCACTCAGATGAGTCACTAAAGTCATCACATGCAAAAGTCTCCGGATGCTGAAATAAATATTTCCAACATTTTCAAAATAGTCAAATTAGCTAGAATTGCCTGTCCTTAAGTCCAATTCTGGACACAGGGGCAAAACGGTAATTTCGAGCAAAAATGATGTCCGCCATTGGACCCGCTTTGCACCAAAAAGTGTGCCAGAGTCAATGGTCTCTAAAGTTGTCAAATTATATGTCTATGGATTCATTTTGATGATACGAACCCAACCGTATGTCCAAAGTTGGATTTCGACGGGTCGTGCACAAAATCGACCGTTGAGTCGGAT
>JANAVB010021797.1:14612052-14731281 GCA_029216955.1 Iris pallida
TCACTCTTCTAAAATACCATCTGATTTTATTAATAAATATATTCTACGTATAATTTATATTTAGAAAATATTTAGCATTTTCAAAAATATATACAAAGTATTTGCACATACATAAATATGTTTACATGGGCGTCTTTGGTCTCACTGCAAGCCTACATGGGCTTGGTCTGGTCCGGGTCCAGTCCAGACTAAATTGGCATAACTGGGTCTCTTACAAGTCAATAATATAATTAATAAATAATTAAAATGTCTTTAGCGGTTAAGTCGCAACTTGGCCTGGTTTTACTAGTTAGGACACACTTATGGTTTGGCCTTTCATGCAATAGCTAAAACACTTAGTCAAGGCACCCAACTATACTATCCGTGCCAAAATTCTTGGTCATCTTGTACTCCAAATTTAATCGTGACTAAAGGCATCCACCGTAACAATTATCTAATTAATTATTTATAAAATCCTAAACATCGTAATTCAAATCAAATAAAATAAAATAAAAATATATTAAAATTTTGGGAAGAAGGATTACGAAATAGAAGGAGTTTTCCCTTCAACAAAAGGAGGAGGAGGACACATACAAAGAGAAAAGAAGCAGAAGGCAAAAGACAGAGCTTCGAAGTCTTCAACTCCGGCATCCTCTTGATCGGTAACCTTAGAGTTCCATCAAAGATACTTGAAAGCCAAAGCAAGTCCAACTCGTCGTCAGATCATCAATGGAGTAAAGGAGCCGCTGCAGTGCTCGATGTCTACCGTCACACTTTTCCAGAATTCTTGTACTTAGATTTCCTCGTATAGGAATCGATTGTACCTTTTTTTCAAGTTCAATAAACAAAAAGTTCGTATAACCTTTTGTGATGTTGAACAAAATGGTGACTCTGCTGGGGACTACCTTCTCTTCCAACGAGAAGGTGGTGACGCAATCTGACGATAATTTGCTGGGATCTTTCCAGAAGATGTTGGTCGTACGCTTCGACCAACAAGCTTTTGAAGATCTCCTTTCTGAAGAGAAGTCAAGTCCTTCAAAGTGGTTCATAAAACCGAAGAAGACTCGACGTGTCTGGGTGTCCAAGACGGCTACGACGAGCAGCACGACAGAGGGGACTGCGAACCGAAACCCTCTAAATGCTAAAGCCCCGGAGAAGATTTCGGCTACTGCGACCATGCCACCTCACTCGATTCCCACTTTGGGAAAATATGATGAGGAGGACAGTGTTCCTATGGCAAGCCTGACGAGGGCACAACACCGAAGGAAGCACGTGGTGGTTCAACCCCTCATAAAGGAGGCATTGCCGGCAAGAAGATCTGTCTTCTATAGAATTTCCTTTCCATCAGACGAGCCCTCATTGGATTCTGAATACTATGCACCCGCTGGAGGTAGTAGAAAGAAATCCAAGGCAGTACGTGCCTCGTGCAACAAACATACTACGCCAATGACCGAGACAAGGCCTGCATTGATAGTCACACGCGCAGCCGATGGAAAGTTATATAAAACTGGTCCCCGTGCTTCGATGCCTCGACCAGTTAAACCCCTCTGATGCTTAAGCACTCTTGTACGTGATGCAAGCTAGGGGGTACATCCCATAGAGAAGGACTCACGTAAGCAACATTCCTGTAAGCATGATAGGAGTCTGTCTCGCCAGACCCTCTCTGATTGTACCAACACGCAGCTTCTCGGCACGTACAATGGGGGTATAGAGGTGGAGGACTTGACGCTTTCACACAAGCGTAAGGCGGAAGAGAAATTTGCGTCACAGGGCACGCCTAAATCATGGCACCTTTGTACCCAGATTACCATCAACAGTTCCTCTCAACAAGCAGCCACCGTGCCGCAGAGGAGGCGTTCTGTCTTCCAAAGATTATAGCCGGCGTCAACCGAACGTCAGAGATTCGACAGGGGGTCAGCAAGCGCAGAAGAAGATAAACTCTATGTCGCTACGTGCAACGCGGCACAGGGTTCTCAATCTCTCAAAAATTCGTCCAAGAATCCTCTCATCTCGGCCACAAAGCCCAAGAAGTGGCCCAAGAGTAGTAAGGCAAAGGGGGTAGGCCAAGAAGCGGCACGAGAGTAGCAAGGCAAAGGGTGTGTTCCAAGGCACGCGTTCTAAATCTCTGTTAGGTACCACGTTAGATGTCGGGGGTAGCCAACCCCCACCGTCCATGACAATGCCATATTCCAGTCCGAGGAGGAACCATATGATACAGATGCCTCCACAGGCGCGACTAGCCACCAGACTGGGGGTCGTAACTGCAATGAACTTGAAGAAGACCACAACCTTCCAGTTCATCCTCAAGACGACGAGGCGCAGGCATCTGAGCTGCAGAACGAAGGGTCTACTATCCCTTCCACCCATCCACACATGGTTCATATTTATGGACGATGGCGATGAGGCGGACAATAGTGAAGCTTGTATCATACTAGAGATCAAAGGAAGTTTGGTCCCTGCTGCCTCCATACCTGCACTTGACCCAACAGCTAACGACGGATCCAATAAGCTGTCCATCATCAACCAAGGGGCACCATCGTCGTCTACTCCATCGACCATAGGACCTGCAATGTCAACCGAGATACAGCATGCCATCAAGGAACTGTATTCTCGCTATGATGCCAAAGAGAAGCAAGCAGCACTCCGAAAGATGGGAATTCGGCAGTCATATCCTGTCGAGTGGGACAACGTAGTCTACCCTCCCAAATATAATCTGCAGACTCTTACGCCCTTCGATGGAAAGGAGTCTTCCCGATGATACTTGAGGTACTTCGCCTCAGTAACAGGACACCTACCAAAGAACGACGCCCTCCTCACCAACATATTCATAGGAGCCCTGTAGGAGATAGCCTATGAGTGGTTCAGCAGTCTTGCGGACGACTGCATTTCATCATTTGAGGACTTGAAGACTCTCTTCATCGACCGATTCTATGAAGGAGGGATAGACATGACGATGTCAACTCTCATGGAGGTCGTCTAGAGAGAGAAAGAGCATGTCCGCGCATACATCGAGCACTTCAGCCAGGCAGCTTTGAGGCTATCGCCAAGCATGCCCGAGCCCATGCTTATGGACTCATGTCGTAAAAACATGCTGCCTGTAATCAAATTGTGGCACAGTGTTCCTTGCATAGAGTGGACGCCTTTTATTATAGAGGCGGATATGGCATAAAAGAAAACTCAAGATGCGCAGCCGCTGGGATTAAACTTTTTTTCTTGAGGACAAGGGAAGACGCTCGTCTAGCAACAACCACAAGGACAAAAAAGGCAAATAAGCCATGACCGTCAACATCTCCAAAGGTTTAGTAACCATGAATTCCAAGTCTGCAGAAGCACAGAAGCCGAGGGAAACTTACTCCTTCAACGATGAGGATACGCTGGAACTCTTCGATATGTTGACGAAGAGTGGCAAGCTGTCCATCCCAACACCAAAGCGCCCCAATGAAGTGGAAAAGGTGGACAACCCTAAATACTGACATTATCATCAGTATATCCACCATTCGACATGAGATTGCTACGTATTGAAAAGATAGATTTTGTGCCTCATCGATGCCAAAGTCATATCACTTGACTATGAAGAAAAGACTGCCACGACCAATATAGTTACTCTCCAGTTTGGAAGTTTCCCAACCACGGAGGCAAAGGATGGGGACGTCCCCATCCCGAGGGCGACATTGGAAGTAGTCAATCTTCTACCATCGTGTGACAATGCTCAAGGGCACATCCCGTTCTCCATACCACGAGGCATGGTCATGTGGGTCCACCCCGACCTTACTCCCAACATGATGGCACCTACAACCTCCTTTGTCAAAGGAAAGAAGGTCAGGACATGTCGTATGGTCTCGACATCGACCGATGGTACCCTGGTGACCACTCGCTCGGTGCGGCAGTAAAAGGAGAACCAAGCTCCAGAGGAGACAGCACCTCCACCAACTACAACCCCTGCTCCTGATCCATCAGAAGCTGGATCGTCTTAGACTCCTGCCGTATATAGGTAGAAGCAAAAGGAGGTTCGCTTCGACAAACTTCTGAGGAAAGACTCAGCAGTAGGGCCTATTAAATCCTACCACTTCGACATATTGGTTCAGCTAGCCAATACTCCGGCTAGATTGTCACTCTTCGAATCCTCCGTCTCTCCAAAGAAACTCGATGAGAGCTCAGCGAAGCCTTACAGAATGCCGAGTCCTTTCTCATTCAGGTGTGACCACCCAAGAAAGACCTTGCAGCCTGCCCATATTGTCACAGCCTGGTCGAAGTGATCCCTAGTATCACTTTTACCCAGCAAGACATGCTGCTGAAGAATAATCGATATAATAGGCCTCTGTACTATACAAGGTACGTCGGTGCCAATAAAGTCGATCGCATCCACATCGACCCAGGCTCCTCTCTCAACATAATCCCAAGGAGTTTGCTCCAAACTCTAGGGATCCCGATGTATCGGTTGACTGCATCGAATACAACAATCAGCGGCTTCAACGTAGGAAAGAGCAAGCCTTTGGGCAAAATTTGCTTGAAGTGCCAAATAGGCGACCTCCACACTGAAGTGACTTGCTATGTCATTGACGCTGACATGAACTACAATATGTTATTGGGACGACCATGGATTAATGAGTACATGATCGTTCCTTCCACTCTCCATCAACGTATGAAGTACATCGCCAACGACGGGACTATCAAGACCGAATTTGCTGACATCGACTTGTTCTGGGGACTTGAAGCATACTGTACGAATGCTGATCTGTACAAGTCAGTCCCCTGGGATGATGAGAGAAATGATGCCAACGATGAGGTAGAGACGGCCTCAGAAAGTGCAGCGGTTACTGAAGAACCACTAAAGGTTCGACTGAAGGGAAAACCTCCAAAGGTATTAGCGGCCCTCATCGTCAAGCTCCGAGGCAAAGTGCCATCTTTGCCCTCGGTGATGTCAGATGATGGCCAGGTGCCTATACGAATAAGGCTACCCCGAAGTTCCCCAAAGCCAACCACGAAGGTGCAGGAACCTCCGATCGTAGCCATTTTGGTGGTCAAGCTAAAGGGGAAGCGTCCTCCCCTTCCTCCCTCGACAGCCCTAGTCCTCACCGATGAGGAGATAGAAGACTACGTCTGTGCCAATACCGAAGCACACTCTTTAGATGATGTAACCCTCGGAATAAAATTTTTCATTTTATTAATAGAAAGTTGTCTTCGAATTATACTTGTGCATGTTGGAAGACTAGATATTTCTTAGACAACTCTCTATGTGTTCTATAAACACAAGTGACAACAGCCAACCTTGCGAGCCGAGTTGTCCCTTTCCAGGGCTCTTACTTCCTAGTTCCAGCAAGAAAGAAGGAGGAAGTACCCATCGTCTTTGGTCGATTGGAGTATCCTCAATGACTAACTCCAGGAGAACCAGAACCCGATAATGGCAAGATGTAATTCTACCGTTACGCTACTCAAGCCAAACACCTCCTCCAGAAGATGGGTTGTGACTTGAACAACAACAAAGGACTCAACTATGGTAAAGGCCGACGCCTTCCCTTACAGATTCGAGCTCCAAAGGAAAAGACTCAAAACTATTTCCAGCGCACCCACCGGAGGTTGGGTTATGTTACACCCACTTCCACTTCAGAAGACTCAGAGGCGGAAGTCATGATGAATTTACACTCTTCTGACTCCTCAACCTGGGACTCTGACACCATTACCGGTCAGGTCTTCAAAAAGATGATGTCCGTTAACATAGTCTCCACAAATCCTTCGGTCGAAGACGAAGACCAGATGTTTGAATACTTTAAAGATGAACCCTCGGTGCAGGCCTAGGATCTCAATGGGAATGGCGTTTCAAGCAACACGAACCTCCCACAGAAGATGAAGTCATCCAGGTCGAGTTAGGAAATGAGGCCTCTTCTAAGCCCATCTTCATCAGCAAAAACCTGACAAAAGAAGACAAGGAATCTCTGATATAGCTTATCTGAGAATACATCGACGTCTTTGTTTGGAGCTACGAGGATATACCAGGTTTAGAGCCACAAGTCGCCATGCACCGCCTCAACATCTCGCCCGATGCTAAGCCTATCAAACAGTAATATCATCGGTTTTGCCCCAATAGCATGGATGCTATCGATGAAGAAGTCGACAAACTCATTAAAAGCGGCTTCATTCGGGAAGAGCAACATCCAGATTGGATGGCAAACTTTGTCCTAGTCACTAAGAAGAACGAGAAGATACAGATCTGTATAGATTTTAGGGATCTCAACTCAGTCTGTCCTAAGGACGAGTTTCCTCTCCCGATCACCAACATGATGATTGACAACACATGTGGCTTTGAGCGCATATCCTTTATGAACGGTTTCTCAGGCTACAACCTGATCAAGATGCTCCTCGAAGACGAGAAGCATACAACATTCTGAACTCCAAAAGGGGAATATTGTTACACAGTAATGCCTTTTGGATTGAAGAATATAGGAGTAGAATACCAGTGAGCTATGGGCACTATATTCTGCAAGCATCTCTGGAAAATGGTGGAGTCTTATGTTGATGACATTGCCGTTAAGAGCAAGGACAAGTCCAACTACTTAGATGATCTATGAACAGTGTTCGATTTAATGTGAACGCATCAACTACAGATGAACCCGAGTAAGTCCTTCCTAGGTGTTTCCAGCGGGATTTTATTATTACAGCAAAGGGGATTCATATTGATCCGGAGAAGACTAAGGCAATTCTGGACATGGCTTCTCCAAGGAATCTCCGAGAACTTCGAGGCCTGTAAGGACGCCTGGCATACATCAGAAGGTTCATAGCGAACCTTTCTGGCAAATGTTAACCCTTCACCAAGTTAATGAAGAAAGGGGTCTCCTTTGTATGGACTGAAGAATGCCAACGCGCGTTCGATGACATCAAAAAGTACCTCACCAGTCCTCCTGTACTGGTAGTACCGGTTGTGGGAAAGCCCTTTCTGCTATACGTCCGAGCTATATACCGTTCTTTTGGTACCTTGTTAGCCCAGAAGAGTAGTATAGGCCACAAACAGGCAATCTACTATCTCAGGAGAACCATGATTAAAGCCGAGCATTGGTATAATCATGTTGAGAAAGAGTGCCTCGCCCTTCTCTTTGCTATCCAGAAGACGCGGTACTATGTGACGGAACAGATGATCCATGTCGTGTCCAGAATCAATCCCCTCAGTCCTCATGACCAAACTAGGGGCATTAAACTCACGATTAGCCACGTGGGTGTTTGCCATTGATTGTCGTAGAACAGAACAATTTTATAGGAGGACTGAACTTGACTCATAATTACAAACTCGCTTGCACAAAAGAGAGCCTAGGAACAAAACCTAGGAAAAGTAATCTAGGTACAATTGTTTAGTTTTGATTATGGGGGGTGATGGTAGAGGCTCGAGAAAGTGCTATCAACTTTGCCTTACTCCTTGGACGATCGAACGCAACCTCGGCTCCGGTGAAGAAATGCTTTCTGAAAACACAAAAGGAAGAGTCTGCTTCTGAGCTTTTTGTACTCTCTTGTGCGCCTTTCTGTGTGTGTGTGTCTGTTTTTAAGGGAATAGCACCTTACAATTTATAAGAATTCATGAAGAATGGGATGTACGGCCACATGGCAAATTTTGGACCATATTGTTGTAACTGTGCCTCGAGACTCGGTTTATAGTGGACAGCTGGGGGTTGGTTGAGATTGATTGTGATCTGTTTGTTGCAGTAAATCTGAATTGTCAACACTTGGTCAATCTCTGTCACGTGTCTCAACTACTATTCTGTGGCGAGCCGCATGAAGGATGTATCCTGGCTGAGCCGTATAGGACTGTCTCATAACCGAGCCGTATAAAGAATGTCTCATAGCCGAGCCGCATGAAGGACGTTTCATAACCGAGCCGTATGAAGGACGTCTCATGGCCGAGCCGCATGAAGGACGTCTCATAATCGAACCGCATGAAGGACGTCTCATGACCGAGTCGCATGAAGAATGTCTCGTGATCGAGCCGCATGAGAGGTGTCTCATGACTGAGCCGCATAAGGAGTGTCTCATGAGCGATCCGCATGAAGAGTTTCCTTTGGTTCGTGAACTGTGCCGGATATCATGATAATTTTCTCGCCTTTTGAGGAACACGTCACGTCTTATCTTTATGTCAGAGCTGTCATCTTTGTGTCAGAGTAATTATGGCCAGCTGCATGATGAGGCATTTAATGCTTAGGTTGATTTCGATCCACGTAAGGCTCTCCGTGGGTTTTGGGCCGCATGAAGTTTTCCCGGTTTTGAGCCGCATGAAGCCTTCTGGGTTTTGGGCCGCATGAAGCCTTCTGGGTTTTGAGCCACATGAAGCCTTCTGGGTTTTGAGCCGCATGAAGCCTTCTAGGTTTTGAGCCGCATGAGGCTCCATGTTGATTTCGAGCCGCATAGAAAATCCCTTTCTGTAATATTCCTATTCTGGAGTACGTATTTGACCGTATTATTTTATTTGGAGAATTTTAATTTTGGGGTATTTTTGAAATTTTTATTATTTACTTGGAGGTAATTTTATCCTCATTATTATTATTATTATTTATTTTCTTGTTCCTAAACTACCCTCCCAAAAATATCTAACCCAAACCCCTACCTAACCCCACCCCCTCTCTTCACTCTTTCTCTCTCTCCTCCCCCTTTACTGGATCGGACAGCCCCCTCCCCCAAATTTCCTCTCTCTCTCTCTTCACTCTCCCGCTCAACTCTCTCTCTTCCTCCCTCTCCCCAGTTCCCTTCCCGATCTCCCCCGTCTCCGTCACCACTTCGACCAGCGCCACCACCATCTTCCCCCACCATCATCGCCACCGTCACCACCACCACTTCCGCCCATCTCCACCGCCGCCATCACCCTCCAGCACCGCCACCACCACTGCTTCCCTCCACCATCCTCTCCATGGCCAGCCACCGCCGCCTCCGTGGCATCCGCGACGACCACCACCATCATCGTCGCCATCACCTCCGCCTCCCCTCGCTGCTGCCAGCACCATCATCGCCGCCACCGCCATGGACTCCGGCCACCTTCGCCTGGCCGAGCCCCCAGCTCCGGCCGCCTCCCTCTCCGCCGGCAACCCCCTCCGGTGAGCTCCTCCGCCCCTTCCTCTTCCTTGCCCCCTGCTGCTGTTGTCGTCTGCCTCCCTCCGCCGACGCGACTCCCCTCCGCCGGCGAGAGATCCCGATCTCCCCCTCCCTGTCTTCTCCGCCGGCGGCGACCAGCCCCACCTGGCCGAGCCCCGGTGAGCCCCGCTCTCCTCCGCCCCCTTCCTTTCCTCTTTTCCCCGGCGGCCAACACCACCGCCGTGCCGTTGCCGCGCCCGGGCCAGCACCGCCTCGAGCGGCGGGACGCCCTTGGGCCCCGCGCCGCTCGAGCAGCGAGCCCTCTCGGCCTGCGTGCTTCTCGGGCAGCGAGCCCTTGTGCTCCGTGCCTTTCCTTGAGTTGCGTGCTTCGAGCTCCGTGCACGCCTCGAGCAGCGGGACGCTATGGGCCCCGCGCTGCTTGGGTTGCGTGCTATCTCGATTCGCGTGATCCCTCGTTCCCCGTGCTTCTCGGGATGTGTGCCTCGATTTGTGTGTCGTCCCGTTTTCCGTGCACCTCGACCCACGTGCTGCCTTGGGCAGCGGGACGCCTCGAGCCCCGCACTGCCTCGGGCACCGTACCATCTCGATTTGAGCGTTGTCTCGGTTTTCGTGCCCGGCCTTTGTGCCCACCTCGGTTTGCGTGCTCGCTCCGATTTGCGTGCCGCATTGGTCTTTGTGTCGTCTCGATTCGCGTACACGTCTCGATTTGCGTGACGCGTGATTCGTGGACCATTCTGATATCCGTAATTTTCCCGATCTACGTGTACGTCTCGATTTACGTGCACGTTCTCCCCTGTTCGTCTTGATATTCGTGTTCTCTCGATTCTCGTACGCGTCTCGATATACGTGCGCGTCTCGATTTGCGTGCCCGTATCGATCCGCGTACCTCGGTTTCTGTGCCAGATCCCTGCACTGCTTGCGGGACCCACACGGTATAGCCTCCTCCATCCCCTGTGATTTCTTCTATTATTTTATTATTGGTACTAATGATTGTTTATTGTGTGTTCTGAGGACCTCGATTGGCGTGCCACCTTGGATCGCGACTGCCGAAGACTTGCTTACCTAGCCGAGCCCTCTAGGCAAGTATCCCTTGCTCATCGACGGCTCTTGCCCTCTCTCCTGGATTTTTATTTCATTTAATTAATTTGTACTTGTAAATTTTATAACCATGTTTAGTGTAGCCTAGTAGTAGAACTGCCATGATAACCTAGACTAGCTTGGTCCGATACCGGGATAGACCGTATCGGCCAACTCGGATGGGTCATCCACACCTCCGAGGACACGAGCACGACTCACATGTACGGATTGTCCCCATGTGCCCCGTGTCCGACTCGCGGTCGGGTAGCGGCTTTGGCTGACCTTACTTGAGGCTGTGACTGATTGTGTGTGGGTTAGATTTATGGACATGTGTTGTAGTGCGCCCTGCGAGGCGGTTGTTTTATATTATGCATGTTGGCTTGGCGCCCAGTACGCATTGTAGCGCTGCTGGAAGCCGGGACTTAGTGGTCTCGGGTTCGATTGGTTTCCAGTACGCATCGTAGTGCTGCTGGAGGCCGAGACTTAGTGTTCTCGGCTATCGACTTGTTTCCAGTATGCATCGTAGCGCTACTGGTAGCTGAGACTTAGTGTTCTCAGCCTGCGAGCCTGCGACTGTGATTCTGCGGCGGGTTGCGCCGAGTGGTTTTAGCCCCAATTTGCTGGGAGCTCCCGTCCAGAATACAGAGGAGACTTTGCCGGATTTTTCCAGAATTCCCGATCGGGAATTTGGTTCGAAGGATTGGGCAGAACCCTTCCTTTGGTTTGCTGGACTGGGCTCGTACATGTCTTGGTATAGTATACCTGATCCTGTTACCTGCTAGGTAGACTCCATACTAGATTAGTCGTCTAGCTCCTGACATGTCTTGTCCGTCGGATAGCGTAAGGAGAACGGTTCCACTCGGGAGACGGTCTGCAACCCTGGTCCTTGTTTGGTTTAAGGGTTGTGGATTTTCTCCAGAGCGGTCCATGTAATCCTTGCCACTTCCGGCGGCATTTATTACCGGACTCTTGTCCCCTGACCCTTCATCCTAGGGGTTGTCCCCGTCTGTCAGATAGAGCTGACAGTTGTCCTATGTATTGGGAGATGTGACTTGTGGATATGACTGAGGATTGAGTATTATGGAGAGTACGATCTTGGGATATTGACTTGGTGGATCTATGTGGATTCTTGGATTTTGGTGATTTCGATTATTTCGTGGAACGAGGAGAATATCGAGGGTATTATTATATGATTTTTACTCGACTTCCCAAACGCCCAAAAACCTGGTACCTTTGTGTATTCCGGTAGTTGGGGAACCTGGTTGATTGCTGTGTCTTGGTAGTTGAGGGGCTTGTTTTCTAGTGGCTTGTGATCATTGACTTGGAGGATTCTTGTGAGTCAGAGGGCCTATCATTGTTAGGGGAATGAGCTTGGTACTTGGTGGTTGTTTTTATTGACGTAATATTCACTCCATCATGGATGGGAGACTCTTGCTAGATTGATCTGGTGGATGGACCGACTTGATGATTTGAGGTGTAGGTTCCCATGTGTACTTGACAGACTATTATAGTAGAGATCGTGATCTTGTACCCGACTCGATATCCATGTCACGATTTGGGCATGTGACTTCTTGTGACTGATAGGTTTGACCTTGTTCCTGGTGTTACACGATGACCTGGACCTGACTTGATTCCTGGTAGTGGCCCGTGGTGGTGCACTCCTGACTAGCACTCTGGACATGACGAGTAAACCTGACATGTATATCTTGATTCCTGATAGTGGCCCGTGGTGGCGCACTCCTGACTAGTACTCTTGACATGACATGTTTACTCTTGATCGCTGTTGCGACAGCCAGTCCTGACTTGCTAGGTATGACCTTGTCTTGACACCGTGGTTGATTTCTCTTGATTGTGCTTGTATAAATCACCAGTCCAGTCTTGTCTTGCATCATGTCTAGGACATGGATCCCTGAGTACCACGGTCAGGGATCCATAATGAAACTGACTAGGCTAATAACTAGATTAATCCTGTAGTTCATGGGGACTTCCCAGTGACCTGTTGCTTGTCTGGCCCCGGCCCTATGTATCTATATATATACTAGGGATTTGTTGCTATCCGTCGAGATGAGCGCATTCCCAGCCCTCCGTCGAGTGTGGCACTACTTCTTTAGGGCACATGTATCTTACTGCAGTGTGCCTGCTATATCTATCTTTTTCTTTTGCTGGGGCCATTCGGGTAGTAGCAAGCAGGAGCTGGACTTTGAAGTCTCATTGCATCTTGTTAGTACTTAGGCCTGTGATAACCCTAGTTAGTTAATAATAGCAAGCCGTAGGCATTGTGTGGCCGCTTGTCCTTCTGTGTTGTTTGGCTTGTTGCCTGCTAGCCGGCTGTTATTGATTCCAGTTGGCAATACAGGGATTAGTGGATGCTAGGGAGGTTGTGATTGTGTTAGCTGTACTATACTTGTAGATTGTTATCGTGCGTTGGTACCGCACGATCCCTTACCTTTATTTACTGTTTTTATATGTTATTCTTGTCATATTTTATCCTGCTGGTTTTCTTCGCCCGTCCTTGAGCCTTCCTTTCTGGTACTTGCTACGGTTGGCCTGACCAACCCTGGATTGTTCCCAGATTGTCTGAGACCGACCCGGTGGATCTTCCAGACTTGACTTGGAGGGTGTGCTTCAGTTCCAGACCATGCTAGGAACTGTGGGGAGGTATACTTGTCTTCATTATTATCCTGTAGTGTAGATTCCAGATTTTCATATGAGTATTTCCTGTTTTTCATATGACTATCTCTCTTGATATTGTTTCATTGTGATTTACCTGTGGATATGAGATCGGTTTTAGGCCATAGATTGATTGCTTGCTAGGATACCCAACCAGACTGGACAACCGTCATCACCGTATAGCGTATTCGTACCTTATACGGTGTAGCTGGCCGTGTACGTCCCCGTATTCCGGAACTGGGGCGTTACATGGTTTTAGTGGTGGCCCATGCAGGTCTCGTTTTGAGATTTTGTTGGGTATCACATGATTATTGATCTCATTCCACTATTTCTTGGTATTCCCACTTGTTACACTTGTCCTTCGCTCCCTTGAACTTGTGAACTGGTCCCCATCTCTACCTGGACCTATCTTGCATTGTCCTGTCTTATTCGTTGTCATCTACCATTATTCCTTGTTTTGAGAGGCATGGTCCTGTAGTTGGTCATGTCGATCACTTTATCAGGTAAGACGATGTCTGGTCTTATCTTTGGGTTACTATATTATTTATCTTGGGTTCTGGACTCTCTACCGGTGTTTCGTCTTGTTTGATTTCCTGTTATCCTTTTCGTGCGTTGACTTTGTGTTGGCTTAGTATCCTTATCACCCTCTTCGAGCGTTGGCTTGATCGCTGCAGCATGAAGATTTCACCAGGACTCAGAGATGGGATGTTTCAGCATTTATGGAGTATCCAGTGGATTTTCTTGTATCATTTCAGCTCCCTTGATTCCGGACAATTCCACAATCATGATTGTTTCCTTCAGATATTATTTTGGATTATATACATATATTCTCTATAGAATATGTTTTGGCATAGATTTCTGGATTTGGAGTTTCCTAGAAAACTATTTTGTGATTATTAGTGAAGCTGTTTTTAGATGCATATTACGATTTGACATGGATTATGAGTTATTATTTTGTAGAATTATTATGTTATATTGGTTAGATATTTTCTGATTTTAGTGACTTGGACATTTGAGTTGTAGATTTGATTTATTTTGGGTATTTGTCAAGAGTGACTGGATGACCCTAGTTTACATTGACGGCGAGGTAACGAAAGTTGCAGCCGCTCGATTATAGTGCCCTGGTGCATCTTTTGCAGCCATTCCGGATGGCGTGGCAGGGATGATCATGACACACTTTTTCGGATATTCGGAAACTACGGTCGTCAGTTTGAGACAAGTATCCTTTATTTTATGATTTTGTTGATTTTGTTGATTTCCGTGTAGTGGGGATTTTAGGTTTTGGTATTGTTTTCGGTGCTTTGTACTTGTTTTGATTTATGGAGTTATTTCATGCATGCGAGATTTTTGATTAAAGAAATTCCATGTGTTTTGGATTTACTTTCCGAGTTGATTTGTGTAGCTAGAAGTTATGCTTTTGAGGTTTTCATATTGAGGATTTGTTCATTTCTTGATTGTATTACTTGATTTCTGTAAGGTGGGTAGAGTTTTCATGATATGTATATGTACTAGTTTTAAAAACCCTACTTTTATAATTTTGAAATTTCGAGGACGAAATTTTTGTAAGGTGGGTAGGATGTAATATTCCTATTCTGGAGTACGTATTTGACCGTATTATTTTATTTGGAGAATTTTAATTTTGGGGTATTTTTGAAATTTTTATTATTTACTTGGAGGTAATTTTATCCTCATTATTATTATTATTATTTATTTTCTTGTTCCTAAACTACCCTCCCAAAAATATCTAACCCAAACCCCTACCTAACCCCACCCCCTCTCTTCACTCTTTCTCTCTCTCCTCCCCCTTTACTGGATCGGACAGCCCCCTCCCCCAAATTTCCTCTCTCTCTCTCTTCACTCTCCCGCTCAACTCTCTCTCTTCCTCCCTCTCCCCAGTTCCCTTCCCGATCTCCCCCGTCTCCGTCACCACTTCGACCAGCGCCACCACCATCTTCCCCCACCATCATCGCCACCGTCACCACCACCACTTCCGCCCATCTCCACCGCCGCCATCACCCTCCAGCACCGCCACCACCACTGCTTCCCTCCACCATCCTCTCCATGGCCGGCCACCGCCGCCTCCGTGGCATCCGCGACGACCACCACCATCATCGTCGCCATCACCTCCGCCTCCCCTCGCTGCTGCCAGCACCATCATCGCCGCCACCGCCATGGACTCCGGCCACCTTCGCCTGGCCGAGCCCCCAGCTCCGGCCGCCTCCCTCTCCGCCGGCAACCCCCTCCGGTGAGCTCCTCCGCCCCTTCCTCTTCCTTGCCCCCTGCTGCTGTTGTCGTCTGCCTCCCTCCGCCGACGCGACTCCCCTCCGCCGGCGAGAGATCCCGATCTCCCCCTCCCTGTCTTCTCCGCCGGCGGCGACCAGCCCCACCTGGCCGAGCCCCGGTGAACCCCGCTCTCCTCCGCCCCCTTCCTTTCCTCTTTTCCCCGGCGGCCAACACCACCGCCGTGCCGTTGCCGCGCCCGGGCCAGCACCGCCTCGAGCGGCGGGACGCCCTTGGGCCCCGCGCCGCTCGAGCAGCGAGCCCTCTCGGCCTGCGTGCTTCTCGGGCAGCGAGCCCTTGTGCTCCGTGCCTTTCCTTGAGTTGCGTGCTTCGAGCTCCGTGCACGCCTCGAGCAGCGGGACGCTATGGGCCCCGCGCTGCTTGGGTTGCGTGCTATCTCGATTCGCGTGATCCCTCGTTCCCCGTGCTTCTCGGGATGTGTGCCTCGATTTGTGTGTCGTCCCGTTTTCCGTGCACCTCGACCCACGTGCTGCCTTGGGCAGCGGGACGCCTCGAGCCCCGCGCTGCCTCGGGCACCGTGCCATCTCGATTTGAGCGTTGTCTCGGTTTTCGTGCCCGGCCTTTGTGCCCACCTCGGTTTGCGTGCTCGCTCCGATTTGCGTGCCGCATTGGTCTTTGTGTCGTCTCGATTCGCGTGCACGTCTCGATTTGCGTGACGCGTGATTCGTGGACCATTCTGATATCCGTAATTTTCCCGATCTACGTGTACGTCTCGATTTACGTGCACGTTCTCCCCTGTTCGTCTTGATATTCGTGTTCTCTCGATTCTCGTACGCGTCTCGATATACGTGCGCGTCTCGATTTGCGTGCCCGTATCGATCCGCGTACCTCGGTTTCCGTGCCAGATCCCTGCACTGCTTGCGGGACCCACACGGTATAGCCTCCTCCATCCCCTGTGATTTCTTCTATTATTTTATTATTGGTACTAATGATTGTTTATTGTGTGTTCTGAGGACCTCGATTGGCGTGCCACCTTGGATCGCGACTGCCGAAGACTTGCTTACCTAGCCGAGCCCTCTAGGCAAGTATCCCTTGCTCATCGACGGCTCTTGCCCTCTCTCCTGGATTTTTATTTCATTTAATTAATTTGTACTTGTAAATTTTATAACCATGTTTAGTGTAGCCTAGTAGTAGAACTGCCATGATAACCTAGACTAGCTTGGTCCGATACCGGGATAGACCGTATCGGCCAACTCGGATGGGTCATCCACACCTCCGAGGACACGAGCACGACTCACATGTACGGATTGTCCCCATGTGCCCCGTGTCCGACTCGCGGTCGGGTAGCGGCTTTGGCTGACCTTACTTGAGGCTGTGACTGATTGTGTGTGGGTTAGATTTATGGACATGTGTTGTAGTGCGCCCTGCGAGGCGGTTGTTTTATATTATGCATGTTGGCTTGGCGCCCAGTACGCATTGTAGCGCTGCTGGAAGCCGGGACTTAGTGGTCTCGGGTTCGATTGGTTTCCAGTACGCATCGTAGTGCTGCTGGAGGCCGAGACTTAGTGTTCTCGGCTATCGACTTGTTTCCAGTACGCATCGTAGCGCTACTGGTAGCTGAGACTTAGTGTTCTCAGCCTGCGAGCCTACGACTGTGATTCTGCGGCGGGTTGCGCCGAGTGGTTTTATTCCCAATTTGCTGGGAGCTCCCGTCCAGAATACAGAGGAGACTTTGCCGAATTTTTCCAGAATTCCCGATCGGGAATTTGGTTCGAAGGATTGGGCAGAACCCTTCCTTTGGTTTGCTGGACTGGGCTCGTACATGTCTTGGTATAGTATACCTGATCCTGTTACCTGCTAGGTAGACTCCATACTAGATTAGTCGTCTAGCTCCTGACATGTCTTGTCCGTCGGATAGCGTAAGGAGAACGGTTCCACTCGGGAGACGGTCTGCAACCCTGGTCCTTGTTTGGTTTAAGGGTTGTGGATTTTCTCCAGAGCGGTCCATGTAATCCTTGCCACTTCCGGCGGCATTTATTACCGGACTCTTGTCCCCTGACCCTTCATCCTAGGGGTTGTCCCCGTCTGTCAGATAGAGCTGACAGTTGTCCTATGTATTGGGAGATGTGACTTGTGGATATGACTGAGGATTGAGTATTATGGAGAGTACGATCTTGGGATATTGACTTGGTGGATCTATGTGGATTCTTGGATTTTGGTGATTTCGATTATTTCGTGGAACGAGGAGAATATCGAGGGTATTATTATATGATTTTTACTCGACTTCCCAAACGCCCAAAAACCTGGTACCTTTGTGTATTCCGGTAGTTGGGGAACCTGGTTGATTGCTGTGTCTTGGTAGTTGAGGGGCTTGTTTTCTAGTGGCTTGTGATCATTGACTTGGAGGATTCTTGTGAGTCAGAGGGCCTATCATTGTTAGGGGAATGAGCTTGGTACTTGGTGGTTGTTTTTATTGACGTGATATTCACTCCATCATGGATGGGAGACTCTTGCTAGATTGATCTGGTGGATGGACCGACTTGATGATTTGAGGTGTAGGTTCCCATGTGTACTTGACAGACTATTATAGTAGAGATCGTGATCTTGTACCCGACTCGATATCCATGTCACGATTTGGGCATGTGACTTCTTGTGACTGATAGGTTTGACCTTGTTCCTGGTGTTACACGATGACCTGGACCTGACTTGATTCCTGGTAGTGGCCCGTGGTGGTGCACTCCTGACTAGCACTCTGGACATGACGAGTAAACCTGACATGTATATCTTGATTCCTGATAGTGGCCCGTGGTGGCGCACTCCTGACTAGTACTCTTGACATGACATGTTTACTCTTGATCGCTGTTGCGACAGCCAGTCCTGACTTGCTAGGTATGACCTTGTCTTGACACCGTGGTTGATTTCTCTTGATTGTGCTTGTATAAATCACCAGTCCAGTCTTGTCTTGCATCATGTCTAGGACATGGATCCCTGAGTACCACGGTCAGGGATCCATAATGAAACTGACTAGGCTAATAACTAGATTAATCCTGTAGTTCATGGGGACTTCCCAGTGACCTGTTGCTTGTCTGGCCCCGGCCCTATGTATCTATATATATACTAGGGATTTGTTGCTATCCGTCGAGATGAGCGCATTCCCAGCCCTCCGTCGAGTGTGGCACTACTTCTTTAGGGCACATGTATCTTACTGTAGTGTGCCTGCTATATCTATCTTTTTCTTTTGCTGGGGCCATTCGGGTAGTAGCAAGCAGGAGCTGCACTTTGAAGTCTCATTGCATCTTGTTAGTACTTAGGCCTGTGATAACCCTAGTTAGTTAATAATAGCAAGCCGTAGGCATTGTGTGGCCGCTTGTCCTTCTGTGTTGTTTGGCTTGTTGCCTGCTAGCCGGCTGTTATTGATTCCAGTTGGCAATGCAGGGATTAGTGGATGCTAGGGAGGTTGTGATTGTGTTAGCTGTACTATACTTGTGGATTGTTATCGTGCGTTGGTACCGCACGATCCCTTACCTTTATTTACTGTTTTTATATGTTATTCTTGTCATATTTTATCCTGCTGGTTTTCTTCGCCCGTCCTTGAGCCTTCCTTTCTGGTACTTGCTACGGTTGGCCTGACCAACCCTGGATTGTTCCCAGATTGTCTGAGACCGACCCGGTGGATCTTCCAGACTTGACTTGGAGGGTGTGCTTCAATTCCAGACCATGCTAGGAACTGTGGGGAGGTATACTTGTCTTCATTATTATCCTGTAGTGTAGATTCCAGATTTTCATATGAGTATTTCCTGTTTTTCATATGACTATCTCTCTTGATATTGTTTCATTGTGATTTACCTGTGGATATGAGATCGGTTTTAGGCCATAGATTGATTGCTTGCTAGGATACCCAACCAGACTGGACAGCCGTCATCACCGTATAGCGTATTCGTACCTTATACGGTGTAGCTGGCCGTGTACGTCCCCGTATTCCGGAACTGGGGCGTTACACTTTCTTTTCCATGCTTCTACAAGACCCCCTTCAAAGTTTTTAATTTGTAAAATTGAAATACTTTGAATAAGAAGCATGGGTATGTCCTAGGAAGCGTCGAGGCCGCATAAGCTCTTCATGCCGCATAGGCTTCTCTGACTGCATACTGGTTTCGTGCCATGTGGGTATCCCATTAATTGTTTTTGATTTACTTTGATGACTTGGAGCCGTCTTTTGGATAGAATCCAAAGAGTCGGCATTAATTTTTTTTGATTTACTTTGATGATTTGGAGCCGTCTTTTGGATAGAATTCCAAGAATCGTCGATATCCTTTGGTTAGCACGAAATCCGAAGCAGCGTCTATCGATTTATTCGCCTTTGTCAGCCTATAAATACGAAAAGTTTGAGGAGAGAGATTTCTTCTTTCTTTCTTCAAACTTTCTATCACCCTAGTCGACGTTTCTCCTCTTCTCTCGACCGACCATAGCTCCCAAAGCTTCTTCCAGTACTGCAGCGAAGGGCAAAGGGCCTGCTTCCTCGTCGCATACAGCAAGCTCGATCCACCCCGACGTTCATCCTCCTATTAGTGGTAAGTACGATAGAAAGAACTGCATTAATCCAAACCCTACATACCATAGCTATGTCGCATGTTTTATGCGCGAGCCTTTTTCTGTTGATGCCCTTTTCGTCTTCACTGAACTGCTCAAGTTCTGTGTGATGAATCTGCATGGGCCGCATGAATGCCTCATGACTGAGTCGCATGGGGTATGTTTCATGTCTGAGCCGCATGAGAGATGTCTCATGACTGAGCCCTATGAGAGATGCTTTATGACCGAGCCGCATGAGAGATGTCTCACGACTGAGCCGCATGAGAGATGTCTCATGGCCGAGCCGAATGAGAGATGTCTCATGACCGAGCCGCATGAGAGATGCTTCATGACTGAGCCGCATGAGAGATGTCTCATGACCGAGCCGCCTGAGGTATGCTTCACGACCGAGCCGCATGAGAGATGTCTCATGACCGAGCCGCATGAGGTATGCTTCACGACCGAGACGCATAAGAGATGTCTCGTGACCGAGTCGTATGAGGTATGCTTCTCGACCGAGCCGCATGAGAGATGTCTTATTGACCGCATAAGCACCTTATGGACTGGGCCACATGAACGCCCACCTAACAGAGCCGCATAGGCTCGAAAAGCATTGAGTAGTTTTTTCTGGCTATCTTTTGACTTCTTTCTTTTTTTCTTTTCAGTGAAGCTGCCGATCAATCCCTCGGGGGAGCTTTTGGTATGTCAAGCTCAATCTGCCTTGGGTGTAAGGTTCAACCGGGTGGTCGAATATGTGACAGCCCAATTTGTAGGTCCTGAAAAATCAAGTTGTATCAATCAACAAAGTCAACAATTCAAGATATTCATCATTTTGATGAGTTGCACAGACAACAGATTGCGCAGACATCACTTTGCGCAGGTTGGTTTGTGCATGTTCCCAACTGCGCAGACTGACGTGGCAGAAGTCATCATTGACTGAATCAAATCAGATCTTCCTGACAGCTGACAACACGAATAACGAGGAGATTGTTCGTTTATAGCGCCGTACAGTGCTCGAGGGTGGCTGACAGGTGGCAGCGCAATCCGTGATTGCGTAAACCATTCATGTGCAGTATGAGTTTGCGCAAACCATTCATGCACAGTCTGAGTCTGCGCAAACCAAAGTCTGCGCAGTTCACTTTGCGTATTCTACCAACATAACTGACAAATTACATGTGGCATTCATGCCATCAATTGCTCATTACGTGGCAACTGTCTATGCATGATCATGCGCATTTCAAACAAATGATGCCATGTGTCCCAGATAGTTGGCCCACGATCCAATAACTGCCTGCGCAGTCCAGTGCTGCGCAAATCAGTTGCTGCACAAATCATCTTGCGCAGTCCAGAATAATTGAAAGTTAGTTATTTCCAGAACTCTATAAATAGAGTTTCAAGTCTTCATTTTAAGGGGGATCAAGATCAGAGATCAGAAATCAGAGAGTTTAGGAGTTCTTGCCAAAGTGCTGCTGCATTCTTCCGAGACTTCTGTCTTCAACTTCAGAGGCTTTTGCCTTCAGTTTCCAGAGTTGTTTTCAACTTCAAAGGCTTCGTCTTCAAAGTTCACATCGTCCAAGGGATAGAGCAATCGTCATCAAGATTGGATTCCTATAGTTGTAATTTTTCCAGAATTCTTGTAATCTTTATTACAGTTTGTATCAATAAAGTTTTATACTTTTGTTTTTGCAAACAAAATGGCGACTCTGCTGGGGAAAACTTTCTCCTCCGACGAGGAAGTAGCAACTCAATGTGACGTAGCGTCTATCGGGAAGACGTAAAAGACGCTGGTTGTTAAAGTCAACCAGACAGCCTACGAGGAGATGCTCAACTCCAAGACCACTCCCCGTACTGTAGCCACTTTTGCTAAGAGCAAAGTGCGCTCAGTTTGGGTCTCCAAGTCTGCACAATCTGGCAGTTTTGTCACCAAGGATGCTGTTTCAACTGCTGCACAATCTGCTAGTCAGATTGCTGCACAAACTGCTGTGCCAATAGTTGCATAGTCTGTCTCAACAACTGCTGCAGAATCTGTTGCAGTCAAGGCTGCGCAGTCTGTTGCAACTGTTGCGCAGGCTACTTTATATGCTGTCTTGTCAAAACAGAAGACTCCTATGACTCTGGCGTAATTGGCAGTGGCTTTTCCTGCGCAAAATAGCACTCCAGTAACTAAAGTGCATCCCAAGCACTCTAAGACAAGGACTCCTGATGCACTTTCTACCAAAGCTTCTAATGCACAAGTAACCAGTGCACCTTTTACCCATGCGCAAACCAAGTCTGCGCAATCCAAGAAAAACAGCCTTTTGGCTAAATTCTCTTCTTCTCACAACAAAAGAAGAGATTCTACTTCTCTTCCCAAACACCCTATTGCCCCTGCGCAATCCACTGAGGGTAGTCCTTTGACTATTCCTCTTTCTCTTCAAAGCAAAGGAAAAGGCCCATTGGTCTTTTCTCAAATTTCTTTGTCTCATGACTTGGAAGATAACAGAGGGAAATGCTCTTTAGCTAACCCTTCATCTCAAAACAAGGGAAAAGGCCCTTTAGTCTTTTCTCAGTCTTCTTCAGTCTTTACTGAAGAGGATCCATCTGAATGTGTCTCGGCACCAATCAGTTCGAGAACTCTGGCAAACAAGGATTCTTCTTTCCTTTATAATAAGAGTACTTGTACTAATCAAAGAGGTATCCTGCCTACTCCAATAGCAGAATTCCAGGACCTCCCGACTCTCCAAATTTGTCGTTCCAGACAGGGAAAACTGTTAGTGTCTCAAACAGAAACTCCCGGGGGTGAATTTGCTGACCTCAGAACTTATCTTAATCGATCCACTTCGGTAAAACGCAAACAGCCAATGCCGAAGGTCAAACATCATCAGAAACAAATCTCCAAGGTCAAAAATCCTGACACTTATGCCAATAAAGTGAGTACTTCCCTGTATACTCAAGGGACTAAACATTTGAAGAATCGGAATCATGTTCCAAATGTTATCAAAGAACAGATCCCTCGGAACTTTTCTCGTCCTGTTGTAGATCTTCGAGAACATCTAAGACAAAAACAGGATAATGTCTCAATATCTCCATCTCAATCATCTGATCATCACTGTAATCATAAAGTCATCATCCAATGCTATTGTCAAACGACAAAACGATCTGTCTTCGATCGTTTAACTTTTGCTAAATCTGAACCTATGTCAGAAGAAGACGAAGTTTTGTATGCTTCTGTTAACATGACTTCCCGAGACACTGGAGGTAAAAGATGCTCTAAGCATGGTAGAATCCGCAAGCCAAGCCAACGGTATTTGGAATTACTTCAAGAAACTTCTGAAGGAGTATTTCAACATACCCGTTCTCGAAGCCGAGATACAATCGGTCAAAGGAATCTTCCTCAAAATCCTTCAGGTCATCTTCCTGTTTCTCAGTCAGAAGATGATTCGTTTTCTGATTATGATGCATACAGTGAAAGCTCTGAACAAACAGTATCTTCCACTGTGCCAAGAGAAGTGACAGCTTATGTTGTCACCGATGATCCGGATGCTTCAACTTCCGCAAATCAAGAACAGCGAATTGCTGCACTTGAAGACAAATTAAAAACCATGGCTGAGATGGTTGCTAGTATGCATTCCATCATTGTATCACAGCATACTACACCACCAACTGCACCTATTACTAATCCAGAGATCATAGCATCTTCGATACCTGCCAATACTGGACTGGGGGTAGTGCCTCCCCCAATACCTCCTATACAAGTACAAGTACAAACTACGCCTAGCCATTCAGGAGCTGGGGGTAGTGCTTACAACGCTGTTCCTCCTCCTACCACTACAACTCAACCTGTTCCTTCTTCTTCATCCGAAGATGCCAATGAAGCTGTCAAACTCTTACGAACCCAATTTGAAGCATTTAAAGAGAAGGACAACTTGCAAAGGTTGGGGATTAAGCAACCCTATCCGGTTGAATGGAAGGACGTCCCGTTTCCCCCGAAATATAAAATACCTACAATTTCTCTGTTCGATGGCAGTACTTCTCCGAGTCAATTCATCAATCATTTTGAGGTAATGACTGTTCAACTTCAGCCAAATGACGCTCTTCTTACTAGAGTATTCGTCGGTTGTTTAGCCGGCATAGCTTACGACTGGTACAGAAGTTTGCCCGATGGTTGCATTACTTCTTTTTCAGGTCTCAAACAAATCTTTCTGGAACGGTTCTATGAGGGATTTAATGATATAACGATGTCAGCTCTCAACAAAATCAAACAGAAACATAACAAAACTACTGAGAGTTTTATTGAACGGTTCTATCGTGAAGCTTTGAAAATGCCTCCTGGAACTCCAGCTGCTATCACTATTGATACTTGTAAGGCAAATCCTTTGCCTATTATCAGTATGTGGACGGGATCAACCCAATTCCAAGATTGGCCCTCATTCATCGTCAACGCCAAAGCTGCTGAAGTGAGTGCTGACAAGTTCAAACAATTGGGGGTACAAATGTCTAACCCTGATCGAGATGAGCATCAAAATTCAGGTGGTAACAATCGCCAGAACAATCGCAAAGCGAAAGAAACTTTGAACATTAACTTAAACAAAAATAAAGAGTCTTTGGCTGCCAATGTAGCCCCACCTATATCTACTCCTACTCCTTCTGCACCTCCACCGAGAGAACCTCGTCCGAAGGTGGAATATTCCTTTGACGAAAATGACACTGCAAGTATCTTTGAATGTCTACTCAAAAGCAATAAAATTCAACTCCCTGATCCAAAGAAACCTGATAAAGTCAATAAGACTGATCATCCCAAGTATTGTGTCTATCACCGATTTATTGGACATCCTACTCGAGCATGCTATGTGCTCAAAGGTAAGATTCAAGAGCTTGTTAATACTGGTGTAGTCACTCTGCAACAAGATGAGAAGACTGTTACTGCAAATATGGTTTCAGTCCAATTTGGGGATTTCCCTCCGCAGATGATACAGCACGGTGTCATTCCAATTCCTAAAGCAACCCTTGAGATTGAGAATCTCCCGCTTCCATCCAATGAAGGTCTTGTTCCCTTATCTCTTGATAATGGTGAAATTATGTGGATCCATCCTGATCTTGCTCCGGAATTCGAGGTGTCCTCTTCTTCCAAGGAGAAAACTCGTTCTAAAGGCAAAACCAAGATCTGCAACATGGTATCTTTTGATCCCATTGTTGACGAAGAGATTCTGTTAGGCACCAGATCAGGGAAAGCCTATTTGAAAGATCATTCTGAAAGTCAAAAGGATCCTGCTTCTTCTTCTGAACCTGCTCCGGTACAACCCGTATCTGCTGAAGAAGTCCCTTCTACATCTTCACCAGTTGTAGTATCAATTCCTCCCAAGCCAACAACGGCTGACAAAGGCAAGCAACAAGTTCGATTTGACAAACCCCTAAAGAAGTCATCTCCTACTGGGCTTGAGAAGCCTTACAATTTCGATATATTAGCTCAATTAGCCAATACACCGGCTAGGCTGTCAATCTTTGAACTTTTGCGTCTTTCCAAGGAGATACGAGAAACTCTAAGTGAAGCTCTGATACAGGCTGAAACTTGCTTAACTCTTCTCAAGAAGCCAGAATCAGAACCAGTCTCTTGTCATCACTGTCATAGTGTTTTGGAACTGATCCCAAACATTACCTTCACTCAAGATGATATGTTAATGGAAGATAATAGACATGATCGTCCTCTTTACTATACATGATATGTTGATTCAATGAAGGTTGATCGTATCCTGATAGATCCAGGGTCTGCACTTAGTATTATGCCAAAGATAATGCTAGATGTATTGAAGATACCAGTGCATAGTCTTTCAACCACAATCACTACTATTCTGGGATTTAACCAAGGAAAGAGTGAACCTTTGGGCAAGATCCGCCTAAAACTCCAAATAGGCAATCTTCGCACAAAGGTGACCTTTTATATCATTGACAATCATGGTTGTTCTTACAATGCTCTCCTGGGAAGGCCATTCCTCCATGAACATAATATTGTTCTATCAACTCTTCATCAATGCTTTAAATACGTTGATGACAAAGGACAAGTTCACAAGGAAGTTGCGGACCTTTATCCTTTCAAGGGTGTTGAAGCTTATTGCAACGATGCTCGTATGTACAAGGATGAGTTTATAAAGGTGGTATTGGCTATGGATACTGAAGAAGATCAAAAAGTAGTGCCTCAAGATACTCTTATCATACCTGTTAAGGGGCGAGTTTCTCATCCACAATCTTCCAAGCCACTGGTTATTCACTTGCCAGTTCAAATGAAATCAGTTGATGTTGATGAAAATCAAGGGAGCTCACCTCTTCTGAGCCACTTGTTATTGACTTACGTCGTAACAAAGACAAAAAGCAGCTCATTCCTTCTGAGCCACTTGTTGTTGATTTAACTCACAACAAAGAAAAAAGGGAGCTCACCTCTTCTGAGCCACTTGTTATCGACCTCCGTCGTAGCAAGCCTCCTCCACGTTCTTCTTCTCCCCCTCTTGTAATCAATTTGACCAAACCTGCTAAGGTTAAAGGTCCTGTTGTAAATACTGATGTACAAATCAATGAAAAAGCACCTACTTTCCAGTATACTGATGTTATTTACTATACTAAATGTTATTTGGATATGTTAGATAGCTTCCAATCAGTTACAATGGGAGTCGTACAATCTCTTCAGACAGAAGTCTCACTTGAAGATCCAGATGATTCTTATCATATTCACCCTTCTCTAAAGAAAGGTGAAAGTCCAGCACTTTTTTGTAAAGGACCAGAAAAACAATTCAGTTATACGGATGATAGCAAACTTAACGATACGGGACGTCTCCAGTTCCATCGTTATAGTCAACAATCAAAAGACATTATCCGAAAAATGGGCTATGACTTCAAAATGGCCTCAATTACGGTAAAGGTAGACGAACTCCTATCCGCACGACTGTTCTGGAAGGAAAATCGCTAATGTATTACAGCAGGACCAAGAAAGGTCTTGGATATACTTCTCCGCTACTGTTATCCCCAACAGCTTCTGAATCAGATAGTGAAGAACGTTCTAATTCTTCTGATTCCAGATCATGGGATTCTGATACCAGCATCGGTGAAGTTTATCGTATAATTGTATCTTCTAATATGGTCTCCGCTGAACTACCAGAAGGTTGTGATGAAGACATTGAAGAAAGTCCGAAAATATATCCTTGGGCTCAACATATGGATAACCAATGGGTACTCCGATTTGAACAAAGAGAACCTCCTACTGAAGATTAACTAATTCAAATTGATGTAGGGGAAAGAGGGTCACCTCGGCCAATCTTTATTAGCAAGAATCTTCCAGAAGTAGATAAGCAAGAGTTGATTCTTCTCATTAAAGAATACATTGACGTCTTTGCTTGGAGTTACGAAGACATGCCAGGTTTAGATCCTAAGATTGCTACTCATAAGCTAAACATTCTTCCTAATGCTAAACCAGTCAAACAACAACAAAGGCGATTTAAGCCTGAAATGATGGACGCAATTGATGATGAAGTCAAGAAGCTCATCGCTTGTGGCTTTATTCGAGAAGAGCAGCATCCTGATTGGGTAGCCAATGTCGTCCCAGTTTTGAAGAAAACTGGAAAAGTTCGAGTCTGTATCGACTTCCGAGATCTCAATGAAGCATGTCCGAAAGATAAATTTCCTCTTCCTATCACAGACGTTATGATTGATAATACTTGTAGGTTCGAAAGAATATCTTTTATGGATGGATTTTCCGGATATAATCAGATCAAAATGCATCCTGAAGATGAAAAGCATACATCTTTCCGTACTCCTCGAGGAGTCTGTTGTTACACAGTGATGCCATTTGGTCTCAAGAACGCTGGTACAACTTATCAGCGAGCCATGAGTACCATTTTCAGAGAACATCTTCGTAAAACAGTCGAATGCTACGTTGACGATATTGCTGTCAAAAGTCGTCTAAAAGAAGATCACATCCAAGATTTGAGAACAATATTTAATCTCATGCGTCAACATAAGCTCAAGATGAATCCCACCAAGTCATTCTTGGGTGTCTCTAGTGGCAAATTTCTCGGCTTCGTCATTACCTCTAAGGGTATACACGTGGATCCCGAGAAGATCAAAGCCATTCAAGAGATGCGTCCTCCACGCAACCTAAAAGAGCTACGAGGATTCCAAGGTCGACTTGCGTACATCAGGCGATTCATTTCGAACTTGTCTGGACGCTTTAGACCATTCACTCAATTAATGAAGAAGGGTGTATCTTTTGTTTGGACTGAAGAGTGTCAACGAGCATTCGACGATATCAAACAATATCTTATGAACCCACCAGTTTTGGTGCCACCTATCTCTGGCATTCCATTCTTGATGTATGTTCGTGCTATGGACCATTCATTGGGTGCTTTACTTGCCCAAAAGAACAAAGAAGGCCATGAACAGGCTATCTACTATCTTAGCCGAACTATGATTGGTGCTGAACACCGTTATAGTCCGGTCGAGAAAGAATGCCTGGCTCTCATGTTTGCTGTGCAAAAGACGAGGCATTATATCATTGGTCAAACTATTCATGTTATATCTCGAGTTAACCCTCTCCGAGTACTTATGAAGAAATCTAGTACACTTAATTCTCGGTTGGCTACATGGGCAATCCTGCTAGCTCAATATGACATGGTGTATGTTCCACAAAAGTCTGTCAAAGGTCAAGCGCTGGCGGACTTCTTAGCAGCTCATCCTGTGCCTGAAATATCTAAACTCTATGACAAAATTCCTGACGAGACGTTAGAAGTCAACATAATCTCCGAAGAGTTTCCAACCTGGCGTCTATTCTTTGATGGTGCATCAAGAATTGGACCAAATGGTGCTATTGTGGCAGGTGTTGGAGTTGTTCTCGTTTCTCCAGACGGATTAACTATCCAAAGAGCCTACTCTTTAGATGAACCTTGCTCCAACAATGTGGCAGAGTACAATGCTTTACTTGTCGGCCTTCAGCTAGCTAAACAACTGAATGTTGAATATCTGGAAGTCTATGGTAATTCTAACTGGTTGTGAACCAGGTTAGAGGAACCTATGAAGTCCGTCATCAAGACCTGGTGCCTTATCATGAAGCGGCAATCAATATAGCTACATCATTCAAAGCTTTCTTCATCGACTATGTTCAACGAGCTTGCAATACTGAAGCCGATGCTTTGGCTAATCTTGCACCTGTCTTAGCCATCTCTATCAAAAGATATCAGGTGGTGGTTATTTCTAACCGAGAACTGTTCTGTATTGAGAATAATCGTAATATTGAATTTAGCAATCTTGCTGAAGTCAATGTTATTGATGACGATTGGAGAACTCCTTTTATCGATTTCGTAGTACATGACATACTCCCTGAAGATCCTAAGGAGGCTACAAGCGTTCGACGTCGATCTCTACGATTCTATTACAATCAAACTACCAAAACACTCTATCGGCGAACTTATGACGGTCTTCTTCTATGCTGTTTAGCTGGTGATGAAGCTAAACAAGTGTTACGTGAAGCTCACGATGGCGTCTATGGAGCACATCAACCCGGTCCTAAACTACAGGATCGTATTCGACGTATGGGTTACTATTGGCCCTCTATGGTATCAGATGCCATTGAATATGCAAGGAAATGTCATGCTTGTCAAATCCATGTAGACTTCATTTATCAACCATCGGAATTCTTACACCCGACTGCTGCTTCCTGGCCTTTTGAAGCTTGGGGTATGGATATCATAGGTCCTATTAATCCTTCTTCTTCTAGAGGACATCGGTTCATATTGGCGATAACTGATTATTTCTCCAAGTGGGCTGAAGCTATACCTCTGGCTGAAGTCAAGACTAGCAGTGTCATTAACTTCGTTAAACACCATGTCATCTATAGATTTGGTATACCTCGAAGAATCATCCATGACAATAGACCTCAATTTATTAGTCAGAAGTTCACTAGATTCTGTGATGATCATCGGATTGACAATGTTGCTTCGACGGCCTACAATCCTACTGCTAATGGTCTAGCTGAAGCCTTTAACAAAACCATTATTAAGCTCCTTAAGAAATTTGTATCCACTAACAAACGGAATTGGAGCGAGAAACTTGGCGAGTGTCTTTGGGCCTATCGAACTACAGTCCGCAATCCCACAGGCTTTACACCCTTCTCTTTAGTGTATGGCTGTGAAGCTGTTCTTCCTTTGGAGCGGCAAATTCCTTCTTTAAGAATTGCTATTGCCAATGAGCTTACCACAGAGAACAATGACCTTCTTCGACTTCAAGAGTTAGAGGCACTGGATGAAAAGCGGTTAATGGCTCAACAGCATATTGAGTTATACCAAGCCCGCATCTCGAAGATATTTAATCGTAAACTGAAGGTCAGAACCTTTCAGCAAGGAGAACTTGTTCTAACGGTCAGACGTCCTATGACTATGACTCATCTGAGCAAAGGAAAATTTGATGCAAAATGGGAAGGTCCCTATGTTGTAAGCAAAGTCTTCTCAAATAGAGCTTATCAACTTTCAGAACTTGATAGTCGAGTTGCTATGATGCCTATCAATGGCAAATTCTTAAAGAAGTATTATGTGTGTGTGTAAAATGCTTGTAAAATTATCAGACGGAATCAAGTTCATAAATAAAATTCAAATTTTATTTCATTATATGAAAGTACATATTAAAGATCACTATCATCTTTTTCTACATTGGGACGAGGGCCACTGCCGTCTTTCTCAAAAATGCAGTCAGCAAAAGAGCCGAAAACCTCATTGCTGGATCCCACGAAAAACTTGCAGGCGGCCATCCTCATGGCTTCTTCTTCGTTAGTCTTTCCTGGTTCGAGCAGGAAGTCCAGAATGTCTCGCGGTGGTTGAGGTGCAGACGAACCTTCGCCTGTTTCTGCCTCCTTTGGCTGAACTGGATCAGTAGGGCGTTCTTCAGTGCCCTTTTGAACTTTCGGAGCAATCTCAGCCTTCTTAGATGCTTCTCCGGAAGACATTTTTATGTTGAAGAATAGAAGTGTTTGTTCCTGTCAGATTTCTGCTATATTTATAGGCAGAAGTTCCTTAATTTACGAAGTGATACATTCATCTGACGGTTCGTCCGTTCATTAAATGCCAGACGGTTCATCCGTTCATTTATTACATTCATCCGACGGTTCGTCCGTTCATTAATCATCCGACGGTTCGTCCGTTCATTAAATGCTAGGCGGTTTATCCTTTTATTTATAATATTCATCCGACGGTTCGTCCGTTCATTAATATCTGACGGTTCATCCGTTCATCTATTTTGACGGTTAACCCGTTCATCATTTGACGGTTAACTCGTTCATTTACCATCGTTTGACGGTTCATTCGTTCGTTCATCATCACTTAACGGTATTCCCGTTCATTCGTTTCACATATATTGACGATTCATTATTCATTTTCTACATCAGCAACTTGTCGTTTTCGATTAAGTTGTCAATAAATATATCATGTCTATCTATTATTTATATCTGAATAAGATATACAATAAATAATGGAGCCACAACAAAATGTCTTTTATATCAAAACATGAGACATTACAAAAATGCAGCTACAGCAATAAAATCCAAATACAAAATCAAGAAGGAGAGACAATCAGATTGTCAATTTGCTGCTTTAGTGACTGTAGCTCTTCTTCGTGTGTTGACGGTACTATCTTTCTTGCTTCCTCCATCCCACTTTCTTCATCAAAAATGGGCATATCTACTGTCCTGCGAGTGATCTCTTCACCATGAGTGGTCTCATACTCATTCCTTTCCTCAATCAATGCATTAAATTATTCAATCACCAGTTGGTGATTAACAGTTTCTTCTTCAAATTCTTGTTGGAGGCGAGTAATTTCTGCCTTCAATTCAGCAAGTCGCCGTTCTTTGCTTTCAGCCACCAAAGTAACTGATTCTATCTTAGAATTATATTCAGCTGATTTTGCTGAATGAGCCTCTAATAGATTTTGAAGGGTTAATCTTTTCATATCAGCAGCTTGAGCCAGTCGCTCAAATTCAGCTTGTATTAAAGAGTCTACATCTTTCTTCTTGAGTTCTTTATACTTCTTGATGGAGACTTCTAACTCATTTAATATATGTTCAAGAAGAGTGGCCTGAGCTTCATCTCCTTGGTCTCTTATGGCTCTTATCAAGAAAGAAGTGGGCTTCCTAACCATAATGAAGTCAGCTCCTTCTTTCTCTATCATTTTTCGGACAAGGGATCCCAGCGATTCAAAGAAGCATTTGGTAAATGACTGGACAACCTGCTGATTGATGGCCAAAGTTCCGGGAGTTGCTTCTACTCCTGATGAAGACGGGGTAATAGGTTGCTCGATTCTTTGAAGTTGGACAACAGGCTCTTTAAATAAGGGAGCCAAAGTAGAGCTGGCTGCTCCTCCTGCTTGATCTTCTGCAAAAGTAAAATTGTTATTTTACTAATTGATTGTTGATGCACAAAAAGATCAAATGAAAAGCAATTTTACCTTGGTTTGGTCTAACAATAAGTTCATTCCCTACTGGAATGGACTCCTGTTGAACAGAAGTAGCCTCCGCTGCAACAGCCTGGCTGCTGCCCGCCTTAGAACCACAAGATAAGTGATGACTACTGCTAACAACCACTGTTGGTATAGGCACCATAATCAGGTCCGTTGGAGGTGTTGGCAAAGTCTCAGGATCTGCAAGAAATTACAAATAAAGATGTTAGTTATCAGTTTATTTTAAAAGAAAAAAAATTGATAAATCTTGTTTTATACCTTGAGGGTCGGTGGCGGAATTTTCTGTCAGCTCACCTTCGTCGGCTACTTCTTCAGGAGATATTTCTATCTCAACATCGACAGCCTTTTCTGCAGACGCCTCCAATTCAATATCTTTTTTAGGATTTGAAATATCATCGGCAGTATCAAGAGATCTGTGTTCTTCATTTTTCTTTTCAGGATCTTGTAAATACTCATCAACATTTTCGGATGAAGAACCTTCCTCGTCTTTTTCTTCTTCTTCTTCTTCTTCTTCTTCTTCTTCTTCTTCTTCTTCTACTACTGCATTTCTACTGCTAGTGGCAGCATGATCTTCCTGCAAGCTATAACTGCAGTCCTTCAGAGCTGCAATCATTTCACGGTCTTCTTCCTCACGAAGAGTCCTGGGAGTAGGAGGAGGTTGAGTAATATCTGCAATAGGAGAATGAGGTCGTACAACACTTTGTTCTTCCTCTAAAATATGTTCTCTAGGCTTTTCAATTCTTGGGGCAAAATCTCCCCTCTGTTTATTCTCCTCGAGAGTTTTGTTCCCTGATTCAGAAGCAGGTGTAGGAGATGCCATTAGAAGTCCTGCAGCAGCATCTACTGAAGTCAGGAGTTGTCTAGAAGAAGACTCTTCCAAAACTCTTCTGGTGACTACTCTTTTCTTTCTGTGTAGAGGTCTAACAGGACTCTCTACATTTTCTGGCTCTGCTTGCTTTTGCACGGAAGTTGGTGTAGTGGCAACTTCTTGATGTGTCTCGGCTAATTACCGGGATTGAGATCTGGTAGTCACCTTTTCAGAAGAAAGATCAAGAATCAATTTCTTCTTCGCCATAGGAGCAGGAGGCTCCTCTCTTCTTCTTTTCTTCGCAGGAGATTTACCCACCTTCAGAGAAATACGAAGTGGTGCATTCACTTCTTGGAGGAATATAATATCCCTTGTAGTTTCCAGAGGTGCATCTGTCGGTTCCTGTGCCTCCTCATTCATAGGGATCGATGGAGCAATTCTTCCTCTCCTTAATCTTGTTGCAGTGGCAAAACTATCTGCGAGATTAAAATTCTCGGCAAAAGTATTCGTTGATGTGTAAAACACGGAGTATGTAAAAAGCATTCGAGGACCCTGAGGAGTAGTCTTTGCTGGCATAGAGAAAGTGGCTTTTGTATCACGGGCATTGTAATAAGCCCAAGCCCTAGCTCCGTCTATCAGATAACCTTTGCCTTGGAGGCAGGTAATTGTGTTCCCTACATGGAACTGATCATATCCAAACTGCCGAGCGAATCGGCTTGGAAGATATGGTTCTAAGTAGCACTCTTCTTCGAATCGGTAGACCAAATGAGATGGTCGAATTGTCTTCAACCATTCAAAAGCGACACGAGTCAGAGGCTGCAGTTTTGAATCTACCATATTCGTGGGCATCTGATCATACCCAGCAGGGAAAGGAGCACAGCAGAAATTCCAGCCTCTATTCAAATTCAACATAAATCTATACTCAGTTAAGGAAGTATATTTCCATTTTCCATGGGAATACCTTCGAAGAAAACTGCCGTCGACTGATCCCATGCCAGGATCCATTAAGGTTGGATAGTGAAGAAGCAACCATCCAAACAAATATGTATATGGCAATTCTAAGCGAGGGAATTCTCTCTCTCCCTTCGCTTTCAGCATCAAGTCAACATATAAACGAAGACTGGCGTTTAGCTTGCAGTTCATTGCTGATAGTAAGTCCATTTTATAGCCGAAGACCAATTTAACAGATGCAAACAAGACGCCGCGGTGAAAATGATCTACGGCACTGGATCCGGGAACTACGAACCTTTGCAGCCAGTATGTTAAGAATCTCGCCAATTGTGCTGCTTCTGACATAGGCCTATAGCCCATTCTCAAGTAACTTTCCAAATTGTCTCCTCTCTTCAAAGGAGGATATTCATGGTCATCTTTCACTTCTTTATCAAAGTGACCACTCCGTTCCATTAACTTTCTAACCTCTGTATGGCTCAAAGGTTTGAAGAAAGTAGGGTAGCATTTATCATTCTCCCTGGTTTTCTTCTCTTCTATATGATTGAGAAACAGGTATGGTAGCCACTTTGAAGAATAACAAGTGTTAGCAGTGGCACTCTGGTAAAATAGAGAACAGATCTTATAATGGCACAATAGCTCTTCGAACACTGTCACCATCTCTGGATTCTCTTTTCTGAGCTTGTTCAACTCATCATTTGTTGGTACATACTCCTCATACGGAGCATCTGCCATGGGCAAATACGAGATATACTTCATCTCGTGGAGTGCAAAGCCCATCTTTCCCCCTGGGGTCATGAAAGTTCTGGTCCTGTAGTTGTATCTCTCAGCTAAGGCTAAGAACATATAAGGATTGGGAGCAAATCCATATACAGTGGTATGTACTGCTTCATACAGGTTGATTTGTTGGAGTCTGTCTTGGAATTTTGCCAAAATCCAATTCGCGATATAGTTCCATCGCTTGTAGTCTGGATTCACCAATCCAGTCAGTCTTATATCTTGCTCAGGATATTTTCCTTCAACCTTTGCAAATTCATTTGCGAATATTGGTGTCCTAACAGGCATTAGCATGGAGGAGTTCTCTGGTGGAATGCAGCCAGGTCTTAAGCCTCTCAGTAGGATACTATATCTGTCAGAAGAGCTATAAAACATATCCTTATGTTGTGGCCCTTTCTTTACGAAGATTTTTCCTGCCCGAGCATCCTGAAATAGAGTGATATTCCAATCCATCTTCCTAGGGTAGCTTGCATGAGCGTACCGTGACAAAGGAAGGCAGCGAGCGATGTCGGGTATAAAAAAAGATCTATCTTGCTGGTGAACTACCCTATCTTCCATCCTTGGCCTAGGCTGAGAGGCTCTCTCAAAGGCGTCACCGAATAGGAATAAGGGTTTCTTGTGAATTACAGCATCAGCTGATTCTAAAGGCTGTCCGTTCATCAAACACATCAAAGTTTCATTGTCCTGAGAAATCAATATAGCCTGACGGGAGGCCGGTAGAACATACTGAAGGTAATGGACATGAGACAGATCCTCTTTGTATTCAGACTCTGTAAGGGTTCCCACAAAATGTTCGTAATCTGGATCTTCATTGACTTCAACTGCATCAACAAACAGATGAAAATTAGTCCAAGACAAAGATTCTGTTTTTAAACATAAAATATTAGAGTGCGCAATCTTAGATTGCGCTGACATAATTTGTGCAACCTCAGATTGCGCTGACATGACTTGCGCAACATCAGTTTGCGCATCATAAAAGGATGCGCAAAGTAATAGGTTTGCGCTGATATCTGCGCAACTTAATTGTTTGCACTGACTTCCTGTCAGCACAAATCAACAATTTGCGCAAGAATGCAGCCTTCATAAAAATGAAGAACTGATAGTTGATGCAACCGAAACCCTAAAAGGGGTGGCGTAATATGAACTTATCTCTAAAAAGAGATGAGTTTCAAGGGAGTCGAATCACTTTTCGATCGGTTCAACTACCTCTCAGAGCAGGGTGTGCGGATTCGTGTCGGAAAGCTCGCCGTGCAACCCTGTCAGAAGACTCGGCCGGAGCTTTTCCTTTCGCGGCGGCGGCAGCGGCAGCATTTGATCGTCTTGGGGCCATGACAATCGTCGGAGGAGGAGAACAGTGAAGGTTGGGAGATTTTCTTCTCAAAAAGCTCGAAAGATTGCAAAGTAAAGAATTGAAAACGAAGAAAGGGGTATTTATAGTTTTGGAAAACACGAAACGGATGCCTCGAATTGCGCCTAAAATTGTGGTCCATTCGCTTTGCGCAGACAGCTCATCATGTTGCGCAAAATGATTCAACATTCAAAAATTCAAAGTATTTCAAAATTTTGAATACAATCAACTTTCGAAAACTTTGAAGGGGGTCTTGTAGGTCCTGAAAAATCAAGTTGTATCAATCAACAAAGTCAACAATTTAAGATATTCATCATTTTGATGAGTTGCGCAGACAATAGATTGCGCAGACATCACTTTATGCAGGTTGTGCATGTTCCCAACTGCACAGACTGACGTGGCAGAAGTCATCATTGATTGAATCAAATCAGATCTTCCTGACAGCTGACAACACGAATAACGAGGAGACTGTTCGTTTATGGTGCCGTACAGTGCTCGAGGGCGACTGACAGGTGGCAGCGCAATCCGTGATTGCGCAAACCATTCATGCGCAGTCTGAGTTTGCGCAAACTATTCATGCGCAGTCTGAGTCAGCGCAAACCAAAGTCTGTACAGTTCACTTTGCGTATTCTACCAACATAACTGACAAATTACATGTGGCATTCATGCCATCAATTGCTTATTACGTGGCAACTGTCTATGCATGATTATGCGCATTTCAATCAAATGATGTCATGTGTCCCAGATAGTTGGCCCACGATCCAATAACTGCCTGCGCAGTCCAGTGCTGCGCAAATCAGTTGCTGCACAAATCATCTTGCGCAGTCCAGAATAATTGAAAGTTAGTTATTTCCAGAACTCTATAAATAGAGTTTCAAGTCTTCATTTTAAGGGGGATCAAGATCAGAGATCAGAAATCAGAGAGTTCAGGAGTTCTTGCCAAAGTGCTGCTGCATTCTTCCGAGACTTTTATCTTCAACTTCAGAGGCTTTTGCCTTCAGTTTCCAGAGTTGTTTTCAACTTCAAAGGCTTCGTCTTCAAAGTTCACATCGTCCAAGGGATAGAGCAATCGTCATCAAGATTGGATTCCTATAGTTGTAATTTTCCCAGAATTCTTGTAATCTTTATTATAGTTTGTATCAATAAAGTTTTATACTTTTGTTTTTTGCAAACATAATTTACTAAAAATTAATCTGAGGACAGGCTGAGGGACATCAAAAACCAATCATTCTTCTATATCTTGGGCATGATGAACTCGGAGAAATTAGGAGGTACGCATCTGAAACCCGTATTCTTCTTTGGGGATGCCTTAAGTGTAAAGAACTCCAGCGTTCTAGATTTATTTGAAAGTTAGAGTTTTTCTTCCAACGGGGTGGCAATTCATATTCCTCAGATGGAGCGTCATTTTTCGCTGTCCTGGTTTAATATGCTGCCAATTGACAAAAAAATGGTGGACTCCCTAACTTTAAGCCAGCAGGGGATCTTCATGGGTGATATTCATTATAACAAAATGTCAAGGTCGGTAGTCGCGGACAAGATACCGGTCAGCCACTCTGTGATGGGGTTGGCCCCGGGCAGTTTCATAAACGTACAGGGTCCCAACTTTAGGTTATCCCAAGCTGATACTTTTATGAACCAGATTGCTCAAAAGGGGTCCTACCCTACTGGTCGGCTGTCGCTGCTGAACTGGATGAACCCTACCCCTTCATGGATAAATTTAAAATTATGGATCTTATGGATGTATAAGGAACTCCTGCACGAGATTGGTCTTTATCATTCCATACGGGGCACTTGTTATGGCCTGCCCATAAACAAGAAGCTGTTCATAGCTCTTCTCGAGATGTACAACCGTCGCACGGGGACCTTTTTCACACCTGGAGGGGAAATAGGACTTGCTCTCCATGAGATGCATGAAGTCTCCAAGCTACCCTAGGAAGATGACGTTTTTGACGCGTATACTCCTACAAATGAATAATTTAAGGAATTGGAGCGGCAGTTTCTGGGTTTTATGGCTATTTATCGGGAATTGCTGTGTCACCATAGCACGTGCCAACAAATGTCGAAGAAGAAGAATGATAGCTCAAATAGGAACCTTCCTCACACCAAGACATGGCTCAGCTACCTGTTTGAACTAGGTGCCTCAGGTCAGGTTTCCCCTCGAAGTCCTCCAACCCGGAAGGAGGTGCAGAATCAAGTGTTGAATGCCAAGAGGGCTAAATCTGCTGGTGATAGATTCGGGAGCCAATCTAACACCTTTAGTTACTTTTATCAAGATACCCAGAGGATGTCTGATAAGGCTCTCCTGGCGGGATTTCGGATGCTGTAGCTGCGGATTTTTGTAGTTACAGGGGGGGCTGGTGCTATTGAGAGAATCAGCTGTAACCTGATCCTTCCTGCTATGAAGCTAGTCTTTGGAGGCAGGCTAGCTCTACTCCCCACCATGGTATGCAGCATTCATCGTGGCCTCCGGGCCTTCTCGTCCAAAGTTATTGCTCATGATACGGCGAAGGATTTTGAACGAGTTGAGCTGCCCTATCATTATCTGATGGGTGGCTGTTAATGCATTGCCCATCTTTGATAAGGCCCGGCCCGGAGGACGACGTGACAGCTGATGATGCCTTCATCTACCAGTATCGCCGTATGCCCTGGGAGTACACTACCATGCCAGCGTGTCGGATGGCACTGGCGCGAGTGGACAGATATTAATTTTTCGTGTCTGTTCCTTATTTTACTGATGAAGAAGTAAGAGGCGTACATCTTGACGGTACTGGGTCTCCCCACTTCTTGTCCGAGAAGATGCTCCGCTGTTGCAGAACATCCTCCATGCACATCTGGTGTATCGTAATCATAACTCCGTCTTTTTGGAGCCTTACTTACCCAGTCGATTCTTTCGGCAATTTGGGTATAGTCAAATATACTTGGACAATCCCAGCTCCTGTCTGGGTTTCGAGGGTAGCGTTTTAGACGGCATCCGAGCTTGGCATTATTATAGCATGGTTCATACCGCGCCAGCTTTTTCGTCCCTGATGCTGGAGAGTCGAAGGCACATTTTGTACATGGCGGCCCTATACCACGTCATGGTAAATAAGCCCCTAGTGATTGTCACGCCCCGCTTCCGTAGGAGCGATCGTCCTCGCTAAGGCGTGATGCCGCACAAGCCTAGATTGCACTCGTGCAAGGCGGGTTCCATAACGGTCGATTTTAGCGGCTGCGACGAGGTCGTCGCACAGAAGTCCCATGCAGAGACATTGAACATGCAGCAGAAATTTAGAACAAACACAAGTTATTCAACAGAAAGCTCTTTATTGATATTGATACAAAGATTACAATGGGCGCAAGGCAATATAACAAGTCTTGTGCCAGCGAAAGCTTCGGAAGGCGACGTCCATACATTATGTCTCGTATAAGTCTTTACTCCATGCGGCCGCACGCTTTGAATCGCCAAGGAACTCCGTGCCTCGACGCATCCAAGCGAGCTCCGCGCCACGAGCTTCTACCTGTGCCTGCACATGAAAACTATATGGGTGTCAGTACTCAACTGTACTGGTGGAATGAGCTCCTTGCCCACCCATACAAACCCAACACGTTTGATTTACTTTGTGCAACATAGTCACTTTTTATCAATTGTCTTTCTAGTCTTGCCTTAGGATCAGTTTTATGACCGACGCCTTGCCTATTTCATGTTTCAAGACCATCCCGTGCTTGCAACATTCAACCTTAACCTATCAAGTCGTGTTTGCCTTATGGCACTTAATCAGAGACGCAACTACGCGATGAGGCTCCATTTCTATGTGATCGTGCTAGGAATCCAACGTGCCGTACCTCGCAACTCAGGGTGACTTAACCATATCGCCGCTTCGCGGCCCTTGCCACCTAGCGGCCCTTGCTACTTTGACCACCAACTGACCAAATCGAGACTCGTGAAATTAGTGTCACTTGACCGACTTGCCTTGCGATAATTCCTGACTTAAACTTGAACAACTCAAACCCAACTTTTGTAACTCACATGTCAACACTTGAGGCTCAACGCCACATCTCGTGCTGAAGCACGATGCCTATATTGAAACCCAATCTTAGGCCCAAACTTTGTGATCTAACTGTACACACCTTCAACTCAACTCAATCCAAAGGCATACATACGGATAGCCGCTATTTGCTGACATCTATATGAACTTGGTCACTAGCATCACAAGCTATACCTTGACGTATAGTTTTGTTAATCGGGATCCTTTCGATGCAAGTAGCTAGCTCCGTCGTAAGTCCCCGCTTAACCTATGCCAAAACCTTACGCACGACTATACCCTGTTTCCTTCTAGGCCGAGTCGGTCCCTTGGCCAAGGGTTGCCGCTCGAGGATTCATCGCCCTTGTCGACAAGTTGTCAAATGACCATGCAAGACTCGACACACACTGACGTCTCACACATTCATTCCTCTACCAAAACCAAGCTTCTATCCTTGAGACCCTTCGATGACCCGCGGTCTCAAGCATTCCTTTCCTTGAGACCCCTCTACGACCCACGGTCGCAAGCATTTCCTTTCTTGTTACCCTATCATTTGGTTCAACTCATGAATGCCTATTTTGATAGTCCTTTCTCAAAACTCACTTTGAATCAATTGTGATCCTTGCCTTAAACACTAAGTTCATGTATCGTGCCTTAAGCCAATCGTGCGCTATGCGACACTCCTGTCCAAGTCGACGGGCCTTGAGATCGTGGGCTACTTAACTTGACAACCGCAAAATGAGCGGGACAGTACTTGGAATAACTTAGGACGACCGGCATAACTTTGTCTAACTTATTCAAGCCTAAAACTTAACCTGAGGGACGAGCAAAGGCTATGCCAAGCCTTGTGTTACGGAAGCGTGCATGCTTTATGAAGCATTCATGCGGGCGATGCCTATGACTTAGGCTAACTCTTAGCTTTCGCACCGAAGACCAACTTTTCTTCTCCCAAGCCACGGGACAAAGGACCGAGTGTCATTTTCAAAGCACGCCGTGCACCAACTCTAAGCCAACCGTTGGACCTTTTTCCATGTTTTAACACATTTCGACCCGTCGGGATTATTCCCTTATCTATGTGGATTCGTCTCTTTTATTATCAAGCCTATTGTGCAAGTTGAAAACATACGATTTATTATGTGAAGGCTAAGATGAGGCAAGTTCACCGAAATTACCCCACCTGAGCGAGCGGTCGCCTCGACCGAGCGATGTCTTCCAGCAGCTGTTGCAAGGCTAAGGCCGAACGCCGTCGGCATTTCGATTCCTCCGATTGACTGAGCGGGACGGGGCACTACATTATACACCACTCAGAAAAAGTTTCTTCTTCGAAACTAACTGAGTACACTTATCGACTTATCACTTTACTCAACATTCAAGAACTCTCGCACACAATTCTCTTATTCCTTACTCAAATCCGAGGCACGCTCGTGCTACCCTCAATCCTTTCTTCAAAACTTATGATCTCAAAATCCTCGATACTTCCTCGTTCCTCAAATCTTACTTGAATTCAACGTATCACTTAGTATGGATCATACACATATCTTAGGCGTCTCCAAAATACATGCATTTCAACCAAGCCTCGTGATAGGGAATTTTGCCATCACCACTCGAGTCGGATCGTGCACGCATTCAAGCGTCCTTGATATACATGCATGTCAATCGAGCCTTATGAGTGGTACCTTCACTATTCCTATCGCTCCGCACCGGAACGTCTGCCTAACTGCTAGGCTATGTCTTTCCGTCAGTATTGGAATAATAGTTCCCAAACAACGATATCAACACTGACCCCATCCTAAGGTCAAACCAAGTTGATAGTACGGGGTTTTCTATCCAAACTCGCATCACTCTGATTTCTAAACTTCGAGCATAGATTGCCTACACACATCCCAATATTTTGTCGTACGAGGTCCGAGTTATTCAGCAAAGCTATCATGTAACAACTTACATTTCAACCAATTCCTTAACATATCAATCTCACTCGTTCAACAAGCCATTTCGCTTAGTCTATCTCTTTGAACACGTTCGACACAGATCGCCTATCAATCTTTCTTAATTCAAGCATGCTATGACGCAATTCGTCGCTAACCAAAATTCCACATTCCATATTTCCTAAGTCATCTATTCCAATTTACGTAATTGATCATAAGGTCGTCTAGCTTAACAATATGTTGTGTCTCGATCTCACGCGAGTCAGATTTTCCACAGTGGGCATGAATCACCATGCATACTCCCGCAGGATAATCATCCTCATCGGGACGTAACTCTTGTTTTACGTCTAGACTAGTTCATTCTTGATGCGCGGATTGGACCTACTCAATCCTCAAGTTTCTTTCATTCATCAGTCGCAAGTCCAAACATCCTCGAATTCACCTTCGCGTCAAACCGACAAGTCGAGATAATCAACGTTGCCGCGTCCTGATTTTCCGAGTTCGATCATTCCCGTGACATGAATCACCATGTCAGTGCTCACGCAGAATAATCGCCCCAAATCTGACGCAATGCATGTGCGAGGCTGGTGTTGCGCTCGCGCAAGACAAGATCGTCGACGTTATGGCTATCAACGTAACCGTCAAGACACGGTCATTTTTATCCAACATTTATCTCGATCAAAATCCTAAATATAGCATCCAACCGAACAATAACACTTATACGATCGTCATTCGCCGAGTCAGAGTAACCCGAGTTATCGTATATCGATCTTTGATACGCCTCAATACCATCGATGATATGTGTAATCTCCTCGACATTCAATTCAAGTTTGATCATTATCCCTCGAATCATTCACAACATCGATTTTCCTAAACACAAATTCACGTATTATTTATCCGTCTATCTTAAGTCATCGACCAACATGTCTTCCTCAATTCGTAACATTCCTTGCTAACTCAAATCATCGAGCAACATTCAATCCAATCCTCAGAGTCATTCGCGTAACTTCAAGCTCAAACTTTTTATGCACGCTATCTACCTGTCGTGCTAACTTTTCGTATACGATTCTTATCGATTTCCTCGATCAAGTCATCCATTCGCACACCTTTACTTTTCATCGATTTGATTTGCCTACTCTATCATTTTTGCGTTTCATACTTACGCGATCTTTAATCCCGTGCACGTTCTGTGCGCGTTATTTCTAATCTGTTCGAATCAACACGTTAAACTTCAAGACTATATTTTGCTCAATCATATTCAATCTAAGGCTTTGCATAATGCGACGCTTGCTGATAGACTCACCGATACCCCGTATCCTCAATCAATCGATCGATATTCCTGAGGCTATCGCATACACCACTCAGGAATGAAGTCATTCAACAAATTCTCAAATCCTTTGAATCAAAATCGACTTGTTCAAATTTTTCGTTCGAACCATTCCTCGAATATCCAAGCACGCTCACTTATATCGCATCGACGTTATCGTCGCTCGATAGCACCCCTATCGATAGTCTTCTCAATTTACTCAATCGAGTTTAACTCATTCTTGTCCGACACAATTCGAATCCCGCACTCGATTTTTCTAAGGTCAACTCAACTTTGGTGTATATGCCCAGCCCGACTTAGCCAACCGAGCTTACGCGAATCATCTTTTTGGTTTATCAAAAACTGTTCTCCTACGTTTTGCAAAATAGATAGACTTATTGTATGGACATCCCGTGGGACATTTGAGAGAGAGCACACCAACGATATCAACTTTGTGGAAGCAACTTTTCAGAGTTTGCGAAAACAACAGAATTAAAGAATTTAATCGATAGTCCAAGGACGTAAAGCCGTGCTCTGATACCATTATGTCACGCCCCGCTTCCGTAGGAGCGATCGTCCTCGCTAAGGCGTAATACCACACGAGCCTAAATTGCGCTCGTGCAAGGCGGGTTCCATAACGGCCGATTTCAGCGGCTGCGACGGGGTCGTCGCACAGAAGTCCCATGCAGAGATATTGAACATGCAGCGGAAATTTAGAACAAACACAAGTTATTCAACAGAAAGCTCTTTATTGATATTGATACAAAGATTACAATAGGCGCAAGGCCAATATTACAAGTCTTGAGCCAGCGGAAGCTTCGGAAGGCGACGTCCATACATTATGTCCCGTATAAGTCTTTACTCCATGCGGCCGCACGCTTCGAATCGCCAAGGAACTCCGTACCTCGACGCATCCAAGCGAGCTCCGCGCCACGAGCTTCTACCTGTGCCTGCACATGAAAACTATGTGGGTGTCAGTACTCAACTGTACTGGTGGAATGAGCTCCTCGCCCACCCATACAAACCCAACACGTTTGATTTACTTTGTGCAACATAGTCACTTCTTATCAATTGTCTTTCTAGTCTTGCCTTAGGATCAGTTTTATGACCGACGCCTTGCCTATTTCATGTTTCAAGACCATCCCGTGCTTGCAACATTCAACGTTAACCTATCAAGTCGTGTTTGCCTTATGGCACTTAATCAGAGATGCAACTATGCGATGAGGCTCCATTTCCATATGATCGTGCTAGGAATCCAACGTGCCGTGCCTCGCAACTCAGGGTGACTTAACCTTATCGCCGCTTCGCGGCCCTTGCCACCTAGCGGCCCTTGCTACTTTGACCACCAACTGACCAAATCGAGACTCGTGAACTTAGTGTCACTTGACCGACTTGCCTTGCGGCGATTCCTGACTTAAACTTTAACAACTCAAACCCAACTTTTGCAACTCACATGTCAACACTTGAGACTCGACGCCACATCTCGTGCTGAAGCACGACGCCTATGTTGAAACCCAATCTTAGGCCCAAACTTTGTGATCTAACTGTACACACCTTCAACTCAACTCAATCCAAAGGCATACATGCGAATTTTCGCAATTTGCCGACATCTATATGAACTTGGTCACTAGCATCACAAGCTATACCTTGACGTATAGTTTTATTAATCGGGATCCTTTCGATGCAAGTAGCTAGCTCCGTCGCAAGTCCTCGCTTAACCTGTGCCAAAACCTTACGCACGACTATACCCTGTTTTCTCCTAGGCTAAGTCAGTCCCTTGGCCAAGGGTTGCCGCTCTAGGATTCATCGCCCTTGTCGGCAAGTTGTCAAATGATCATGCAAGACTCGACACACACTGACGTCTCACACAGTCATTCCTCAACCAAAACCAAGCTTCTATCCTTGAGACCCCTCGACGACCCACGGTCGCGAGCATTTCCTTCCTTGTTACCCTATTATTTGGTTCAACTCATGAATGCCTATTTTGATAGTCCTTTCTCAAAACTTACTTTGAATCAATTATGATCCTTGCCTTAAACACTAAGTCCGTGCATCATGCCTTAAGACAATCGTGCGCTACGCGACACTCCTGCCCAAGTCGACGGGCCTTGAGATCGTAGGACTACTTAACTTGACAACCGCAAAATGAGTGGGACAATACTTAGAATGACTTAGGTCGATCGGCATAACTTTGTCTAACTTATTCAAGCCTACAATTTAACCCGAGGGACGAGGAAAGGCTATGCCAAGCCTTGCGTTACGGAAGCATGCATGCTTTATGAAGCATTCATGCGGACGACGCCTATGACTTAGGCTAACTCTTAGTTTTCGCACCGAAGACCAACTTTCCTTCTCCCAAGCCACGGGACGAAGGACCGAGTGTCATTTTCAAAGCACGCCATGCACCAACTCTAAGCCGACCGTTGGACCTTTTTCCATGTTCTAACTCATTTCGACCCGTCGGGATTATTTTCTTATCTATGTGGATTCGTCTCTTTTATTATCAAGCCTATTGTGCAAGTTGAAAACACATGATTTATTATGTGAAGGCTAAGATGAGGCAAGTTCTCCAAAACTACCCCACCTGAGCGAGCGGTCGCCACGACCGAGCGATGTCTTCCAGCAGCCGTTGCAAGGCTAAGGCTGAACTCCGTCGGCGTTTCGATTCCTCCGATTGATTGAGCGGGACGGGACACTACATCATACACCACTCAGAAAAAGTTTCGTCCTCGAAACTAACTGAGTACACTTATCGACTTATCACTTTACTCAACATTCTATAACTCTCGCACACAATTCTCTTATGCCTTACTCAAATCCGAGCCACGCTCGTGCTACCCTCAATCCTTTCTTCAAAACTTATGATCTCAAAATCCTCGATACTTTCTCGTTCCTCAAATCTTACTTGAATTCAACGTATCACTTAGTATGGATCGTGCACATATCTTAGGCGTCCCCAAAATAAATGTATTTCAACCAAGCCTCGTGATAGCGAATCCCGCCATCACCACTCGAGTCGGATCGTGCACGCATTCAAGCGTCCTTGATATACATGTATGTCAACCGAGCCTCATGAGTGGTTCCTTCACCATTCCTATCGCTCCGCACCAGAACGTCTGCCTAACTGCTAGGCTATGTCTTTCCATCAGTATTGGAATCATAGTTCCCAAACAACGATATCAACACTAACCCCATCCTAAGGTCAAACCAAGTTGATAGTACCGGGTTTTCTACCCAAGCTCGCATCACTCTGATTTTTAAACTTCGAGCATAGATTGTCTACACACATACCAACATTTCGTCGCACGGGGTCCGAGTTATTCAGCAAAGCCATCCTATGACAACTTATATTTCAACCAATTCCTTAACATATTAATCTCACTCGTTCAACAAGCCATTTCGCATAGTCTATCTCTTTGAACACGTTCGACACAGATCGACTATCAATCTTTCTTAATTCAAGCACGCTATGACGCAATTCGTCGCTAACCAAAATTCCACATTCCATATTTTCTAAGCCATCTATTCCAATTAACGTAATCGATCATGAGGTCGTCTAGCTTAACAATATGTTGTGTTCCGATCTCACGCGAGTCAGATTTTCCACTGTGGGCATGAATCACCATGCACGCTCCTGCGGGATAATCATCCTTATCGGGACGTAACTCTTATTTTGCGTCTAGACTAGTTTATTCTTGATGCGCGAATTGGACCTACTCAATCCTCAAGTTTCTTTCATTCATCAGTCGCAAGTCCAAACATCCTCGAATTCACCTTCACGTCAAACCGACAAGTCGAGACAATCAACGTTGCCGCATCCTAATTTTTCGAGTTCGATCATTTCCGTGACATAAATCACCATGTCAGCGCTCACGCAGAACAATCGTCCCAAATCTGACGCAACGCATGTGCGAGGCTGGAGTTACGCTCGCGCAAGACAAGATCGTCGTCGTTGTGGCTATCAACGTAACCATCCAGACACGATCATTTTTATCCAACATTCATCTCGATCAAAATCCTAAGTATAGCATCCAACCAAACAATAACACTTGTACGATCGTCATTCGCCGAGTCAGAGTACCCCTGAGTTATCGCATATCGATCTTTGATACGCCTCAATACCATCAATGATATGCGTACCTGACGATTTTTTTTTGCAACCAAATTTCGAGTTGTGCGAATGATGCCATCGTTCGACTGGATAATCTCCTCGACATTCAATTCAAGTTCGATCATTATCCCTCGAATCATTCACAACATCGATTTTCCTCAAACACAAATTCACGTATTGTTCATCCATCTATCTTAAGTCATCGACCAACATATTTTTCTCAATTCGCAACATTTCTTGCTAACTCAAATCATCGAGCAACATTCAATTCAATCCTCAGAGTCATTCGCGTAACTTCAAGCTCAAACTTTTCATGCACGCTATCTACCTGTCGTGCTAACTTTTCGTATATGATTCTTATCGATTTCCTCGATCAAGTCATCCATTCGCACACCTTTACTTTTCCTCGATTTGATTTGCCTACTCTATCATTTTCGTGTTTCATACTTACGCGATCTTCAATCCCGTGCACATTCCGTACGCGTTATTTCTAATCTGTTCGAATCAACACGTTAAACTTCAAGACTATATTTTGCTCAATCATATTCAATCGAAGGCTTTGCATAATACGATGCTTGCTGATAGACTCACCGATACCCCGTATCCTCAATCAATCGATCGACATTCCTGAGGCTATCGTATACACCACTCAGGAATGAAGTCATTCAACAAATTCTCAAAACTATCCTTTGAATCAAAATCGACTTCTTTAAATTTTTCGTTCGAACCATTCCTCGAATATCCAAGCACGCTCACTTATATCGCATCGACGTTATCGTCACTCGATAGCACCCCTATCGATAGTCTTCTTAATTTACTCAATCGAGTTCAACTCATTCTTGTCCGACACAATTTGAATCCCGTACTCGACTTTTCTAAGGTCGACTCAACTTTGGTGTATATACCCAGCCCGACTTAGCCAACCGTGCTTACACGAATCATCTTTTTGGTTTATCAAAAACTGTTCTCCTACGTTTTGCAAAATAGATAGACTTATTGTCTGGACATCCCGTGGGACATTTGAGAGAGAGCGCACCAACGATATCAACTTTGCGGAAGCAACTTTTCAGAGTTTGCGGAAACAACAAAGTTAAAGAATTCAATCGATAGTCCAAGGACGTAAAGCCGTGCTCTGATACCATTATGTCATGCCCCGCTTCCGTAGGAGCGATCGTCCTCGCTAAGACGTGATGCCGCACGAGCCTAGATTGCGCTCGTGCAAGGCGGGTTCCATAACGGTCGATTTCAGTGGCTGCGACGGGGTCGTCGCACAGAAGTCCCATGCAGAGACATTGAATATACAGCGGAAATTTAGAACAAACACAAGTTATTCAACAGGAAGCTCTTTATTGATATTGATACAAAGATTACAATGGGCACAAGGCCAATATTACAAGTCTTGAGCCAGCGAAAGCTTCGGAAGGAGACGTCCATACATTATGTCCCGTATAAGTCTTTACTCCATGCGGCCGTACGCTTCGAATCGCCAAGGAACTTCATGCCTCGACGCATCCAAGCGAGCTCCGCGCCACGAGCTTCTACCTGTGCCTGCACATGAAAACTATGTGGGTGTCAGTACTCAACTGTACTGGTGGAATGAGCTCCTCGCCCACCCATACAAACCCAACACGTTTGATTTACTTTATGTAACATAGTCACTTCTTATCAATTGTCTTTCTAGTCTTGCCTTAGGATCAGTTTTATGACCGACGCCTTACCTATTTCATGTTTCAAGACCATCCCATGCTTGCAACATTCAACGTTAACCTATCAAGTCGTGTTTACCTTATGGCACTTAATCAGAGATACAACTACGCGATGAGGCTCCATTTCCATGTGATCGTGCTAGAAATCCAACGTGCCGTGCCTCGCAACTCAGGGTGACTTAACCATATCGCCACTTCGCGGCCCTTGCTACTTTGACCACCAACTGACCAAATCGAGACTCGTGAACTTAGTGTCACTTGACCGACTTGCCTTGCGGCGATTCCTGACTTAAACTTAACAACTCAAACCCAACTTTTGTAACTCACATGTCAATACTTGAGACTCGACGCCACATCTCGTGCTGAAGCACGACGCCTATGTTGAAACCCAATCTTAGGCCCAAACTTTGTGTTCTAACTGTACACACCTTCAACTCAACTCAATCCAAAGGCATACATGCGGATAGCCGCTATTTGCCGACATCTATATAAACTTGGTCACTAGCATCACAAGCTATACCTTGACGTATAGTTTTGTTAATCGGGATCCTTTCGACGCAAGTAGCTAGCTCCGTCGTAAGTTCCCGCTTAACCTGTGCTAAAACCTTACGCACGACTATACCCTGTTTCCTTCTAGGCCGAGTCGATCCCTTGGCCAAAGGTTGCCGCTCGAGGATTTATCACCCTTGTCGACAAGTTGTCAAATGACCATGCAAGACTCGACACACACTGACGTCTCACACAGTCATTCCTCTACCAAAACCAAGCTTCTATCCTTGAGACCCCTCGACGACCCACGGTCGCGAGCATTCCTTTCCTTGAGACCCCTCGATGACCCACGGTCGCGAGCATTTCCTTCCTTGTTACCCTATCATTTGGTTCAACTCATGAATGCCTATTTTGATAGTCCTTTCTCAAAACTCACTTTGAATCAATTGTGATCCTTACCTTAAACACTAAGTCCGTGCATCGTGCCTTAAGCCAATTGTGCGCTATGCGACACTCCTGTCCAAGTCGACGGGCCTTGTGATCGTGGGACTACTTAACTTGACAACCGCAAAATGAGCGGGACAGTACTTGGAATAACTTAGGTCGACCGGCATAACTTTATCTAACTTATTCAAGCCTACAACTTAACCCGAGGGACGAGCAAAGGCTATGCCAAGCCTTGCGTTACGGAAGCGTGCATGCTTTATGAAGCATTCATGCGGGCGACGCCTATGACTTAGGCTAACTCTTAGCTTTCGTACCAAAGACCAATTTTTCTTCTCCCAAGCCACGGGATGAAGGACCGAGTGTCATTTTCAAAGTACGCCGTGCACCAACTCTAAGCCGACCGTTGGACCTTTTTCCATGTTCTAACTCATTTTGACCCGTTGGGATTATTCCCTTATCTATGTGGATTCGTCGCTTTTATTATCAAGCCTATTGTGCAAGTTGAAAACACACGATTTATTATGTGAAGGCTAAGATGAGGCAAATTCACCGAAACTACCCCATCTGAGCGAGCGGTCGCCTCGACCGAGCGATGTCTTCTAGCAGCCGTTGCAAGGCTAAGGCCGAATGCCGTCGGCGTTTCGATTCCTCCGATTGACTGAGCGGGATGGGGCACTTCAGTGATTTTGACCCAAGTACTAGCTTCATTACTGGTACTGGTTTGGAGTTGAAGCCAAGAGAGCCTCAGACGAGGACCAAGAAGGGGAAGACAGTTGAAGTGTCTGACTCGGAGTCTATTAACGTGGACGAGAAGGATGACCCTGATAACCTGTCTCTTCCTGCAGATAATTTGGTGGCAGATCTGCCCTCTGCTGTGCCTAGTCCTTCGTGTAAAAGAAGCATACATGAGTCCTTTGTCGTCGGCAGAACTCGCTCCCAAAAATGGGTTACGGTCAAGCCTCGTGGGCTACGTACTAGGGAGAGAAGTGATGATGTCGAAGCCGTTTCAGAGGTGAATCGAGTTACAACCAACTTTTTTAGTCCTTCTTTTCTGAAATATAATCTGATCATTTTTTTTCTTTGTAGGTGTCAGGAGAAGTGAACTCCCTAGAGCCGGCTATCGCCTCTGAGGTTGACCCTGTTACAGCCACCTTAATTGATGCCATGACTGTCGAGCTTCCTTCCACCATGGTCGTCCCGGCGACGGCTGAGAATTCTCCTGCTGCTGACATCTCAACCAGGGACGATATGGGCTTTACTGAACTAATCTCCGAGGTTGCTGAACCTCAGCCGGTTGATACCAACCCAGTTGTATTCACTTTCGGAGCGGCTGGGGCAGAGGAAGCAGCTGCAAGTGGCTCAGACATCGCCGCTGAAGAGGATATAGCGATTGTGAGTGAGCCTCAGCCTCAGCAACCCTCCCCTGGTAAGCTATGTCATGTCTTGACTAGTGAGGAGGTTCATTTGCTCTATCTGTATATTCTTCGGGTTAAGTTGATCGATGGTTGTTCCGGACATACAGGTCCTAATCCTTCACTACCGACAACGAACATCCTCATGGGCGAAGTTGCCAGGGAGGATCTAACGGAAGGAAGTATGCCACTTTTTTCTCCAACTCATATCGAGGGACCTCTTGCCGGGTCGAGTTCAGAATGACAAGTAGTAGGACTGCCGGGGCGGGAAGAAATGGTCCCTGCACCATCCTCGGTTAATGTAGTTTTATCACCGGAGGTTGATCTTTCTGTACTGCCAAGTCTTTGAATCCTTCGGGCTGCGGAAGAGCAGATGACTGCTGTTCAGGAGTCTTATCGCTCGGAGCTTGCATCCCTAGTGATAGGGGCGTCAAGTTCTGGTATATCTTTTTCGCAACCGTCTTCAACTCTCTCGGCTACTCTTCCTTTAACAACGTCCTATTCGAAAGTTCTAGACGAATCGTCGAAGGATGTGATTGATAGTTTCTATCTCTATTTGAAATAAGGGGTTGAAGCTGCCTGGAAAAGAGGGACATCTTTTGTACTGGCTCGTCAATGTGCCCGTGGTCAAATTGAACTTCTCAGAACCCTCCCTAGCAGGACAGGGATGGTCGACCTCTTGGAGCCCAAATTAGTAGAAGCTGATAAGCTCGTAGCTCAGTTTCAAGGGCTGTGGCAACTTGATATGTCTTTGACAATATATCAGGAGCGCACCTTCCTTATAACAGCCATGGAAAAGGTAAAGACGGTACTAGATACGTCTAAGCCTGCACTAGTGAAGGACCTTCAAAATCTGTCTCTGAGGTATGATCAACTAAGCCGTAGAGGAGAGGACTGTTTGGCTCCGGAAGAGGCCGCATCTCGTATGATAGCCGATACCAAGAAGCAGATCCTCCAGCTTCAGATAAAGTTATCTTCTTTAAAATCTGAGCTCCAGGCCTCCCGTAAAGATAAGGAGTTAATTTGTCGAGAGACCGACCAGGTCACCCGAACCTCTGCTGCCCTGGAGTGTGAGCTGAAGAAACTTGAAGACTGTTGGCAGTCTCATGCGTATCTAGAGGATGCAGAAAGGTTGACTCAAGAGGCCGAGCACCGGGCCACACTGAGGATTGAGCAGTCGACAACCAGGCTAAAGGACCGGCTCAGAGAATTGTGCGTCGACGAACCATAATCGGATTTTTCTCTCTTTTATTATTATGTCCCTCTATTTCTTTTTTAAAACAGGGACATGGACCCAGAAAAATATAGCACTTTTGACTTTAAATGAATGAGCATGTTTACCTTATCCTTTATCTGTGGTATCTGTTGTATTTGTACACTATCTTTGGTGTTATGGTACTCGCCTCACTGGAGGACTTTCCATGGACCTATTACCCTTAGCATACCTTGGTTTTAGGTATGGATAATAAGTTCGATAGAGAAACCCAGCATATTTACTTGAACGTGGTAAACATAAGGTTTGATGATAGAACCTTCCTACTCAGAGTTACTGAGGACATGGTAAGGATGGGCCCAATATAGATACATAGAACAACTTCATGGTAAGGTGGACGTGAAAGTTCTATGTATTGGGCGAAGAATGCCATGGAACAACTGGTCTCCAGAGGCATGTGATGATGAAGAAAGAGGTGCATGTACTAGAGGACCTAGTACAACATTTGTGGTCAACTGCGGACATTTGTGGTCAATTGTGGATATTTGTGGTCCTATTACCCTTGGCGTACCCTGGTTTTGGGTACGGGTAATAAGTTGAGAGAAAACCAACATATTTACTCAGAGGTAATGAGGACGTAGTAAATATGGGGGTTTTACAATGGAGTCTTTCTACTCAGAGGTAATGAGGACGTGGCAGGAGTAGACTCAACAAAGGATACATAGAACAACTTAGAGGTAATATGGACATGGAAGTTCTATGTAAGGGGTGATTTGTTTGTGATAGAAGAGAAACAACTCAGAGGTGACATCGACGTGGTTGTTTTGGGAATTTTGTGGACCTGTTACCCTTTTTAATGCACTGAAAGCGCGCGTAACAGATTATGAAGAAAATGCTTTTTTAGGGAGGAAGTTCAGAAGTATGATCATACATGAGTTGCTACCCAGAAGATAAAATCATTTGGGGTGACCAGAGTGTAAGTTCAGCGGTACCTAATGTCACGCCCCGATTCATAGAGTCATTTATTCATATATTTTATCTCTTGGAATCGATCGTCCTCGCTTGGGCGTGATGCCGTACAAGTCTGGTATTGCACTTGTACAAGGCAAAGATGGTACATAATCGATTGTTCTTCAAATAGGAACACATCGCAGCGGCAGAAGCAGATAAATTGAATTTAATGAGGACAATCTTTCTTATTGAATAGAAGTACATCACTTCTTTATAGCAGCGGAGAAAAAGAGTAACTTGAAGCCACACAGAGATATGCAGAACTTTATTCTCTTTATTGATAATTGAAGAAGAGTACAAGACTGGTATTGAAGTACAATAATTACAGCATATCTCACTTTACATTGGAAACCAACTGAACAATGCTATACAGCTTACATTTGATATTTGGATACAATGGATTACAACTCGATATACCGACTTGGCTTACAATCTCACTGGTACAACTGATTACAATGTTCCATACATTATGCCCTTTATAAACAGAAGACATCATCTTGTGCAAGGAGAGCTTCTGTATGCCCAACAAATCTTCGATACCGCGGGACCAATCCAGCTAAACTTCGTGTGTAGAACATTCCAAGCACAAGCACCTGCCCACAAAACGTGGGTCAGCACATCATCTATGTACTGGCGAGCAGAATCCAACCCACTCGCATAAACCAACATTTTAAGTGATCATTTAAGCAAGCATTTATTAGAATGATCTTTCTACTTGGGGCCTAGCATCAGTTTACAGTTCATGGGCAATAATCAGAGTGAAGCATGTAAACATATTCTTTGTAGCATTCATGTGGATATATCTTTTTAGCATTCTCGGTGTTATCATGCAAAGGCATCATTGAGGCATACTAGGTGTTATCATGAAAAGGCATCATTGAGGCATCGCTAACATTAACATTTTAAGCATGTTATAACAGTTCTCACTTCAAGCATCACTTAGCATGAATGTTGTGTTTGAGCAATAATTATAGCAAGGCATCTTTCTAGCATACTAAATGGAACATGTTAAGCAGACAAGTTAAACCAACTTATACAATATCACAATTATGTGATTTCTTACCGATAGCCGACTCCTCGTACCTGTATCAATTACAGGTTATCTGATATACTTACTCTGCCTGCACAAAACATTCATTAGCATGCATCCTGACTACATGGTCACTGGTGTTGTTAAACCATATGGACTCTTCTCATTTCATTTCATTTTAAGATAATGCGGTCAGCATAGTAGGTGGCGAGCCTCTATGCCACCCCGCCTTATCCGTGCTCCCAAAGCACTCATCATTATTTTCTCCTAGGCCGAATCGGTCCCCAGGGCCCTAGGAACCGTTCGAGGAAATTATTACTCAAACCTTGTATACAAGTTGTCCATGACCATGCGAATGCGTGTCCGACTCGATTGTGAACATAATCGCATGGTAAAATATATTAAGGAAAGTAAAGGCAACAGTGCATCATTAGTCATATTCAATGACTTATTCTTTTCATCATTACCATCATTTCATTTGGTGATCTCAACGATCCCAACTTTATCGTTTCTCATTCATTGCTTCATTGCAACGTGTCTCATATCATTCCTTTCTTAAGAGAAACTTAACATTCAATCATTTCATAGGGACATTTATTCATTCATTCATTTCTTATAAGGGACAGGCAACATTTCATATTCTTGCGACAGTTATACAGATAGTACATGATTCTAGTATTTCATTCAGTTCATTGGTTCGATAGCATAGCCAGATCATTTCTTATTCTATCATTCATAAGGCATCTCATTATTCAAGTGTCTACTTGTTCCAGCAGTGTTAAGCATAAGGGGCAATGTTATCAATTCATTCTCAGGCAGCGAATCACATTAACAGTTCAATGTGTTGTACATTTCAATAATTCTTAGCAAAAGCATCTCTATTATTCAGCAACTAACATATGGGACATTTAGGGGTAGTTCATAGCATTTCAATACTTTATCTATTAAGCATGAAGGAGTAAGGAGGAGGAAGGACAGTTCCACTCACCCAAAATTCTACTAAGCGTAGCTCCTCCAGCGAGCCACGTTCCAATATCCATTCCGTCTAGCCAGCTAAGAGAGACTGCATCAGTCTCAATTCTCCTGATTCCCAACATAAGTCATGGTCCAATATTCCGATCCCATCCAATAAGCCAACCAAATGCCTCGTACGGAGCGGGGCATTACATAATATACCACTCAGAAAAAGTTTCATCCTCGAAACTTAAGGAAACAAGTCTTCTACAAGATTCACTTAATCACCATGAGTTTACTCATTCAGCTTCAAATCAATATTCATTTCAGCCCACTCGGTCATTTCAAAATATATATCCAACTGTACCATTTAAATCCATCAACGATTCGATCTGTCTATCTCTTTTTTTCAATTACTTGTAACTTCTCATTGATTCACTAACATTTTCCTTGCATTCTATCTTGGTCGCAATACATCACTTTATTTGGATCCATACACATATTTTAGGCGTCCCCAAAACATATGCATTTCAGCCAAATTCCGCACTAGTGCGATAAATTCTTCCCATAATATTATCTCAGTCGCAACCAATCACTTCGGCTGGATCTATACACATATTTTAGGCGTCCCCAAAATATATGTACTTCAGCCAACTTCCATGTTAGTACGATTCGATCAGCCATAATATAACTCTCTTTTCTAAATCCGATTTAGCATCCTTTCATTCGACTTATTGCTTTATTCACTTTGCCACAATCACTATCTTCCAGGCTACAATACTTAATATCAGGGACAACTTGGTTAAACTCTATACCCAAGCATGACATTTCTAACATTCGATCAAGGGTCTAACTTAGAGCCAACCATATCAAGAGTTCACAACATGGAATCATATTCCTTCCCAAATCCAACAATTTTTTTTTTTTTTTTTTTTTTTTTTTTTTTTTTTTTTTTTTTTTTTTACCGAGGCAACTCATCTTTTCGATAAGACACAATCCGACGTCACCCCCTATCGATTACCCGAGTCAGGTATAATTCTATGCAACAGTCAAGGTTAACTTAGCTACCCGACTATAGGTACACTCAAGCCTTACCTTACGGTTGCAATTCCCACTTATAGCCGACATATAATCCTCAAGGGTCAAACATCTCTTACGGCTCAAGTTGAAGCATACATTCCCTTAGGTCAATACTCATTATCACTGTCTCTCATTCAATGCCCCAAGGTCATCCTATGGGCCTCCAATGGTCACCCATTGTTCAGTCAGTCTCTAAGGTTAGCTACACTGATAGCTAAACTTAATCGTTCAGGTGACTTCCCTAGAGTGGACGGCTACTAGGGTTATACTAGTTTTTTATTCTTAAGGCCAACAAGCAACCAACAGTTCTAAGGAACTCTACCCAAACCTATGGGTTTTAACTCAGTCTGAATAACTAATCGCCATTGTTGGTTATGCCAACAATTTGTCATGCAGCCCACAGTTTTTAGGGTCAAGTCTATCTATCTAGTATCTTCCTCAAGGAATAATTCCCACAGAGGCTCACTCTAGACTTACCCAACGATCGACTAAGATCGATCTATCAACATTACGGTCAAATTCCAATCCGACATACGATTCTCATCGTTCTAATAATCCATCAAGTAAATTCCCAATGATCCACATTTCTATTCAAATTCCCTTGTACCCACACGAACCCATAAGCCAATGCTAACTATTCAAGGGTCATCGATTCCGATAGTCTAACATAACTATGGACTCATACTATTCGGTCCGTATGACAGAGTCAAACCACTAAGTCATAAGCCAACAATCTATATCCCGACCAACAATCACCTATACCGACATTATCCAACATGTTTGCAATTTCTCGTTTCCATTTGTTTCTCAATCATCAAACTATCTTACGGCATTCTTAATCTCATGCAGTAATGGTCAAGTAGTTCATCCCATTAAATCCGACAATTTATGTATCACTTAACCATCCTCTAGGCAACAACAGTATTCTGAGTCACTACTTGTTATTTTTCTAGTACAATTCAATTCTTCAGCATCATGCATCTATGCAATGACTATCCTTTGATGATCAAGATGGATTGACATCTATTACACCTTATGATCAAGGCACAGATTTCTAATATCCCTTTGATTCACCGACAATATTTTCAAAACTTTCAGCTACGCATCCAACTTTATATTAGCCATATTTAATTTGCATCCAACCAATCGAAATCGACATTCCGATGTTCTAAGCCACAACATTCTCTAGCCAAATCATTTACCCGTAGCATACTAACTGTCTTACTAGTCTGAGTCATCACTCGACTAAACAATTTCTAACCAAGCCAACCGTTACCATTTCTACAATCTTACTACCCAACATAGCATCACCGTCAGGGGACACTTGAGTCATCTAGCACAATACATGACTCCCAGCTAAGTCTCGGTACTACCCAGTACTCACAGATAGTCTCATTGCTATTTTATGGAAAGGGTCAACATACATCTCGTTCTGAGGTGGTAGAGGCAATATACCACTCAGAAACGAAGCCATCCTTAAACAATACCAACTCAATCTATTCCGGACATTCCTGATCTATAATGATCATAATACTTAACCAACATCTCGGGGTCTCAATATCACAAGGCAACATTCTTAGGGTCTCAAAGCAGTAGCCAGCACACATGAGTCAATTCACTAATTCTATTGAACTCATCCATCAATTATTTCATTCCCAACTCTTTTCCAACATCACATGTAATTCTCAACTTGTTGCAGCATACATAGCCATTTTTCTATATTCCTACATTCCAAACAGCATTCACAATATAGCATACTATGGCATCGAGTCATTGTTGGGTTATTTGTGTCCAAACCAACAACAATCATTCTTTCAGGGGCATCACAATGTATATAGACTTATTGTATGGAACATCCAGTGAGCAGCCAAGAGGGTCAATGATCTTTCAGACACGAACAACATAGGATGATTACAGAACAACAACAATATAATCGCGGAAGCAATCTTTGATTTAATCGCGGAAGCAACGTTGAGTGATCGCGGAAGCAACTTTGGTCAATCATCGATGCAACTTTGATTTGAAACGAACCAAAGAAGAGACTAAGGACGTAAAGCCGTGCTCTGATACCAATTTGTCACGCCCCGATTCATAGAGTCATTTATTCATATATTTTATCTCTTGGAATCGATCGTCCTCGCTTGGGCGTGATGCCGTACAAGTCTGGTATTGTACTTGTACAAGGCAAAGATGGTACATAATCGATTGTTCTTCAAATAGGAACACATCGCAGTGGCAGAAGCAGATAAATTGAATTTAATGAGGACAATCTTTCTTATTGAATAGAAGTAAATCACTTCTTTATAGCAGCGGAGAAAAAGAGTAACTTGAAGCCACACAGAGATATGCAGAACTTTATTCTCTTTATTGATAATTGAAGAAGAGTACAAGACTGGTATTGAAGTACAATAATTACAGCATATCTCACTTTACATTGGAAACCAACTGAACAATGCTATACAGCTTACATTTGATATTTGGATACAATGGATTACAACTCGATATACCGACTTGGCTTACAATCTCACTGGTACAACTGATTACAATGTTCCATACATTATGCCCTTTATAAACAGAAGACATCATCTTGTGCAAGGAGAGCTTCTGTATGCCCAACAAATCTTCGATGCCGCGGGACCAATCCAGCTAAACTTCGTGTGTAGAATATTCCAAGCACAAGCACCTGCCCACAAAATGTGGGTCAGCACATCATCTATGTACTGGCGAGCAGAATCCAACCCACTCGCATAAACCAACATTTTAAGTGATCATTTAAGCAAGCATTTATTAGAATGATCTTTCTACTTGGGGCCTAGCATCAGTTTACAGTTCATGGGCAATAATCAGAGTGAAGCATGTAAACATATTCTTTGTAGCATTCATGTGGACATATCTTTTTAGCATTCTCGGTGTTATCATGCAAAGGCATCATTGAGGCATACTAGGTGTTATCATGAAAAGGCATCATTGAGGCATCGCTAACATTAACATTTTAAGCATGTTATAACAGTTCTCACTTCAAGCATCACTTAGCATGAATGTTGTGTTTGAGCAATAATTATAGCAAGGCATCTTTCTAGCATACTAAATGGAACATGTTAAGCAGACAAGTTAAACCAACTTATACAATATCACAATTATGTGATTTCTTACCGATAGCCGACTCCTCGTACCTGTATCATTGGTTCGATAGCATAGCCAGATCATTTCTTATTCTATCATTCATAAGGCATCTCATTATTCAAGTGTCTACTTGTTCCAGCAGTGTTAAGCATAAGGGGCAATGTTATCAATTCATTCTCAGGCAGCGAATCACATTAACAGTTCAATGTGTTGTACATTTCAATAATTCTCAGCAAAAGCATCTCTATTATTCAGCAACTAACATATGGGACATTTAGGGGCAGTTCATAGCATTTCAATACTTTATCTATTAAGCATGAAAGAGTAAGGAAGAGGAAGGACAGTTCCACTCACCCAAAATTCTACTAAGCGTAGCTCCTCCAGCGAGCCACGTTCCAATATCCATTCCGTCTAGCCAGTTAAGAGAGACTGCATCAGTCTCAATTCTCCGGATTCCCAACATAAGTCATGGTCCAATATTCTGATCCCATCCAATAAGCCAACCAAATGCCTCGTACGGAGCGGGGCATTACACCTAAGGGTACATAACTCAACAATCCGGTTGATTCGGAGGGTGTCATTAAGACATAATATTTCTTCAGGAACTTGCCATTGATGGGCATCACGAGCAAGTCTTCGTTTTGCTTTACGAGACGGTATGAACCATTGGTGAATACAGCCTTAATGATAAATGGGCCTTTCCACTTGGGTTGGAACTTGCCAGCGGTTTTATGAGTCATAACCATCGGCCTGCGAACTGCCAAGACGTGATCGCCTACTTGGAATGTCCTCAGTTTGACCTTTTTGTTGAAGCCTCCAGAGATACGTGCTTGATAAAGCTCGATTCGTTGTTGAACTAGAAGGCACTTCTCATCTAAGGCCTCCAATTCTTGTAGCCGACGACGGTAATTATCATCCGACGTTAGCGGTAAGTGAGGGCGACGCGGAGCGAGGGGATTTGAGTTTCCAATAGGAGAACTGCCTCACTTCCGTATACCAAAGAGAATGGTGTGTTCCCAGTGGCTGTCCGGACTGTAGTACGGTACGCCCAAAAGTATTCACCAAGCTTTTCATTCCAGTCGCTTTTGTTTGAGGACACGAACTTCTTGAGAAGCTTGATTATGGTTTTGTTGAATTCTTCATCTAGACCATTAGCCGACGGGTTGTATGGTGTTGAAGCAACATTGTGAATTCGATGTTTGTCGTAAAACTGATAGAAGGCGTGGCTTGTGAACTGCGGACCATTGTCGTAAATGATCCTTTGAGGTAGCCCAATGTGATAGATGACGTGATACTTGACGAAGTTGATCACATTTGATGTCTTCACTTCTACAAGCAGAACAGCTTCTGCCCATTTGGAGAAGTAGTCTATAATTGCGAGTATAAAGCGGTGTCCTCTGGACGAAGGCGGGGTGATTGGACCAATAATATCCATTTCCCATACCTCAAATAGCCAGGATGCCACTGTCGGATGTAGGAATTAGGATGGCTGGTGTATGAAATCCATGTGGACCTGACAAGCTTTACATTTTTATGCATAGTCTATCGCATCTGCTACCATCGTAGGCCAGTAATAGCCCATCCAGCGAAGGCGGTCTTGTAATTTAGGGCCAGGCTGATGGGCCCCGCAAACGCCATCGTAAGCTTCGCGTATGGCTTCTTTAGCTTTCGTATTTGACAAACACCGGAGTAGTAATCCATTATAGGATCGCCGATACAGCATTTTTGTCTCTGTATCGTAGAAGAACCTGAGAGAACGTCTTCTAATAGAAGTGGCTTCTTTCGGATTTTCTGGCAAGATACCATAGACTACGAAGTCGATAAATGGAAGTCTCCAGTCATGTGTTTCGTCGACCGTCAGGGCAGAATAACTCACAGCAAATTACATGTTGTTCTTAGGACAAACCAATTCATGGGCTATTACGTCAACTAAATAATGAGCATGATTTGGAACTGCCAGGGAAGCGACAAGGTCCGCTAGGGCATCGGCTTCAATGTTCTGGAGTCTTGGAACATGTTCTATGAAGAAGCCTTCTAAGGATGTAATGATGTTGATTGCTATTTGATGATAGGGGATCATGTCTTCATGGCAAACTTCATATGAACCCCGGATCTGACTAACGATTAACTGTGAATCGCCATATGCTTCCAGGTATTCTATTCCAGTTCCTTTGCAAGTCGAAGACCGATAACCAAGGCATTGTACACGGCCATGTTATTTGAACAAGGTTCCGTGAAGGAGTATACCCGATTGATCACCAACCCAGAGAGAGAAATCAGTACCACTCCGACTCCAACGACGATATTACCTTTGGGCCCGGTTCTTGAAGCACCGTCGAAGAACATCCGCCAGACGATGTCATGGGAAGCCATATTTGAATTGGCGACCTCGTCTGGGATCTCTTCATATATTCTGGTTGTCTCCGAACCAGGATGGGCAGCTAAAAAGTCTGCCAAAGCTTGACCTTTAACATTGTGAAACCCAGAATGTTAGAATTGAATAATTGTTGATTTGTAGTGTAACTTTTAATTTATTAATATTAGTATTATATTATTATTATATTTATTATTAGTATTATTTTGAGTGTTAAAAATTATTTTCAAAAATAAATAAACCTGGATTTTGGATTCAAACCCAGACACGAGCCCGAACCCAGACCTGAACCCTTCTCTCTTAATTCTGATTGGTCTTTTGGTTTATTTAAAAAAAATATAACTTGGAGCTGGTCCACGAGGGACCAGCACTCTCCCAACTCACCCCTTCCACGTTCACTTTCTCCCACCTTTCTCTCCACTCTTTTACTCCCAACCACAACTCCCCAAACCAACTCCTCTCCTTATATTCCCCTTTCTCCACTCCCCCTCTACTCAGAGAACACCAAATCACATTTATTCTCTTCACAAACCCTTTCCCCACTCTATACTCTCTCTCTCCCGTTCACTTTCTCCAGAGCTAAACCCTCCCCTCTCTCCCGACCGCGGATCCGAGCTTCCTCCGGCCGCGATCCGAGCTCCCTCCGGCCGCGTCCGACTCCCCTCCGGCCGACCCCGACCCGATCCGACCTGCCGTGCCCCCAGCAGCTCGACGGCGGCGTCGACCCTCCGTGCAGCCGGCTCCCGCCCTGCGCACCACCGGCGCCCGACGTCGAGCCCCCTTCAGCGCGTGCCCCACCGCGCTGCGCCCCGCCGGTCGCCTCCCCTGGCCCGCGCCCCTCGTCATAGCCTTCCCGTGTGGCCAACCCCCTCTGGCCGACCCCCTTCGACCCCGACAGCACCCCTCTCTGGTTTCCCCGCGGCTCCCCCGGCTTTCCCGGACCCGCGTGGGCTCTGCCAGCGTGCCCTAGCTCGCGGTTTCGGCGACCCCGGTTCCCAGCGCCTCTTCGACGTTTCCGCAGCGTCTCCCCGTGCTTTCGCGGCATCGTCCAGCGCTGTCCAACATTCCGGCTGATCCCGACCTGCTGTTCACAGATTATTCTTTCTTTATTCTATCATCTAAGAGCTCTAGCCGAGCAACCCGAGGTATAACCCCTGTCCCGTCCCATTTTCTTTAGTCTGTGATGAGAATGGTCCCCGATTCCCTCCTGGGAATTCGGTTTTTTAGCGACGTCGTAGTGTTAGAACCTTCGGAAAGGTTCTGTTGGTTGTTTTGATTTTTCTGGAACTTTTCGGAAATTGGTTTTTGGTATATTTTAGCCTCCGGATATTTTCGGTAATGTGCTGTGGCATTTTTGGTTGAATTCGGACTTCCAAAATTATTTCGGGTCGTTCCGAATTAATCTGTGGATTGGTTGTAGATTTATTTTATATATATATTTTTTGGGATTCCCTGGTTTGGGATTTACAGAAAACATTATCGGCATATTTCCCAGTTTTTGGGTTGACCAAAAATAGAGAAAATGCTGCCGGATTTTTTCGTAAATTTAATTATATTTTAAAAATGAATTTAATATGGATTTCGGAATTTTATTAAATATTATATTTTGGGCGACGACCGTATCGGTCAATGGGCCCCGGCTAAGTGCAAACGAAACCGGCTTCGCCCGGACGTTGAGACATTAGCCTAGTCGACGATTGGACCATATCTGAGACTAGTTCATATTTACTTTATTTTATTATTTATTAATTTATATTTAATTTATAGAAAGTTTAAGAACTAACGGCAGTTTCTGTCTTATTTCAATTTATGTAAATAAATTGTAATGGGCATACGCCCAGCTGGTTGTTAGTTCTGTAACTGTATTTTGGTAGCATAGATTTTTGGTTATTTGCTGATTTTGCGAGTTTTTGTAGCATACGGATAAATCTAATAAAAGTATTTTCGTATAAAAATTAATAAAGATTTTCTCACCTAAAATCTACAAGTTTTTATATTAATTAACGATCATGTATTTCTAACTAAATAAGAAATTGGTTTTATATTTATAATTATGAAAATACAAAGTTTTAATCAATTAAATTGGTATCGACGAGTTTTCCAAATTACAAAGTTTAAACGATCTTTTTCCTCGTTATTAATTCAACGCACCAATAATCGTGTTTTTGTCGTGTTGTATTAATAAAGAATTAAAATGGGTTAGGACACAAATAGAGATTTCAACTAGCGTAGCTAGATTGGTAACCCTGGAATCTGAGTCAATTTCTCGAATGTAGGAATTCGAGGACGATTCTGAATTCATGTCTCGAAGTCTTCATCCTCTCCAGTCAAGTCCATTTTGAGGCAAGTATAGTTTGTGTTAGTTTTACAGTTATTCTAATAATCGCTTTACTGCAAGTTTAAACCACGATGTAAACAGAAACTCTCTCTGAGAGTACTGACTGTGATTACTGTACTGATTGGGGACTGGGGGAGTAGAGTAATGTTTATGACCAAAGCCAACTGTAACTTCGAACTGTATTAGCTTACCCCTCACACACACGGGGATAAGTCGAATCGTATCAATAGGATACAACTGTACATCCAAAGCCGGTCATATTCATTGCCTATTCAAATTATACTATTTTACTGCTGAGAAAACTGTTCAATTTCTAAACTGTTTAGAAGTGCATGATTCAATTATTCATTTTAACTGTTTTAAATTAGCATGAATTGTACTTTGCTTCCTCCTGACTGGAGATACATTTTTAGGGGACATTGAGAATGCTGAGCTTTTATACAACAGTTACTACGACCCTGTTTTGTACCCAGTAGTGCTGCCAGAGTCCCCATTGGAGGACGTTGGGACTGAGGCCGATGAGCCGGCTGATAGATAGATTTTTTTTTCCTTTTTCAGCATTGTTGTTTATTTCAAACTCTGTTATTTATTTCAGTACATTTTCCAGTTGTACTTTATTTCAAAGTTTAATAAAGTTTTATTTTTCGAATTTGAGTTGTGACAAATATAGTTGTTGTTGTATGGTTATCTGCTAATAGAACAGCTTACTGCCACCGTCTCAACAACGGTACAGGCTGGGCATGATCCGGTTCGATCCAATTATTTGGGATCGGGTCGTGACATGTTTTTAGTGGTGGCCCATGCAGGTCAGAACAACAACTTAGGAAAACATACCTAGAAACAATTAGAACACTAGAACATTGATTTGTCACAACATAGGTCCGAATTATATATAAATAAATATTTTTGTTTGATTATAGACTGGTAGGCTACCTTGCTTATGTGTGCATCCTAAACCTTCCAGAGAATAGCCATTGACAAGACCAATCCTGCTGGCGATGAGGTGTCATCTCCGGATCATACCCCATCTCCTCAACCAAGTCCAGGGTTCATTCCCTCGCGGCTGATTGACCGTCCCCATGATGCATCCAGTGAAGTTTTTACTACACTAGCGATTCCTACCTCTTCTCAAACTGAATTGCATTTTGGTGGAGTATCCATTCTTGTTGCTCCACCAGTACCAGCAAACACCTCCCAAATGGTTGCCCTATTTCAAGAAATCCCGGAGTTCCAGAAAGCTCAAGATGAAGCCCAGCAGGAACAGATGAATATCACGAGAGAAGACATAAAGAACGTCAATGATGTAGCCTTAGCTATCTTAAACCAAGTTGGAGCGGAACCTCGTCCTAGGAGGGATACCCCTGAATCTAGAAGAAATTTGAGCCCTATCCGGCAGTCATATCGTAAGAAGCTATTGGTTTGTTACTACTGTAAAAGGCTTGGTCACCAAGCTAATATTTGTCGCAAGAGATTGGAGAAATGTTTGGCATGTGGATCTGCTGAACATCGGGTAAAGGACTGCCCCTTATCTTTCCATCAAACCAGAGCACATATCCCAGCAACTCCTGTTAGGCCACAACCTAGGGACTCTTCCTATCCAGCAGACCTTGCCTCCTACAATAAGGCATGATGCAGACTCGAGGTTCATAGAAGATGAAGCAGTTGGAGACTGCTCATGCAAGAGCCAGAACCATGAAGAGTAGTACCTAGGACTGCTGAATAGCATTATCTATTGTTATAAGAAGTTGTAACAGGATGTCCTTAGATCAATCATAAGAGTCTTGTTGTAATTCTCCTTCATGAATAAAATTCTTAGTTACACCTTTATGGTAGATGTTTTCCCTGATAGTTTTCCCAGATTACCCCAGATCTAGACATAGGGTTCACTATTGACCTAGTCCCCGGCTCTCCCCTACTTTAAGGGATGCTACAGAGTCAACCTGAAGGAGGCCAAGGAGATGAAGGACCAGATCAATGAAGTTCTAGGATTTACCCAAGATGGAACTTCATCCTAGGGAGCGTCTGTATTGTTAGTGCACAAGAAGGACGGAACAGTACGGATGTGCATCGACTACCAGGCGCTGAACAATATCACCATCAAGAACAAGTACCCTTTGCCCCGGATCGATGACCTATATGATCAATTGAGTGGAGCCAAGGTGTTTTCGAAGATTGAACTTAGATCTGGCTACCATCAGATCAGGGTCAGAAAGGAAGATATTCCTAAGACGGCATTCAACACCAAGTATGGGCAGTTTGGATTCTTGGACATGTCGTTTGGACTGACGAATGCTCCTACGGTGTTCATGAACCTTATGAAAAAGGTTTTCCATGAATATCTAGATCAAATTGTCGTTGTCTTTTCAATGACATTCTGATCTATTCAAAGACGGAAGAGGAGCACGAAGAGCACCTCAGGAAAGTTATAGAAACTTTGAGGAAGGAGAAGCTGTATGGTAAGCTTTCCAAATGTGAATTCTTTCTAGACAAGGTAGATTTTCTTGGCCATGTTGTCACAAGAGAAGGAATTTCGGTGGATCCGAAGTAGATAGCCGCTACTGAGAAGTGGTCTATCCCGAGCTCAATAGCTGAAATCAGGAGTTTCTTGGGATTGGCTGGCTACTGCCGGAAGTTCGTGAAGGATTTTGCCAGAATTGCTGAGCCGATGACGAAGCTCACTCAAAAGAAAGAAGAGTTCATCTGGACGAAAGATTGCCAGGCATCATTCGAGGAGCTGAAGAAGAGGCTTACCACTGCACCAATCCTTGTGCTACCCGCAGGAACTGGTGGTTTCTCAATCTATAGTGATGCTTCCGGAAAAGGACTGGGTTACGTTCTTCAAACAACATGGAAAAGTGATTGCTTATGTATCTAGGCAATTACGGACTCATGAGAAGAACTATCCCACACATAATTTGGAGCATGCAGCGGTGATATTTGCTTTGAAGCTATGGAAGCACTACATGTATGGAGAGAGAGTGGAAATATTTACAGACCATAAAAGTCTGAAATATGTTTTCACTCAGAAGGAGCTGAACATGAGACAAAGACGATGGCTGGTGCTGATGAAGGATTTTGATATTAACCTGCAGTATCATCCGGGTAAGGCTAATGTTGTTGCAGATGCACTTAGTCGATACCCGATGGCAATATTCTTGACCAAGGAGCGTCATTTGCTGGAGGACATGAAGAAGCTTGGATTGGAAATTGTACTGCCCGAGGAGGAGATGAAGAAACTTGGAAGAGAAGCCATCGTACCAGGAGATGAATCATCATTGATGCAGTTGCAAGTGCGTTCGAGTCTTATGGACAGGATCAAGGAGGCACAATTCCAAGACGAGACGCTTTATAAACTCAGAGACCAAGTGCTGGCGGGAACACTTAAAGGATTCTCAATCGCCAGCGACAGAGCACTGAAGAATGGTACGAGGCTTTGCGTACCAACTGGCAAACTGAGGAACGAGCTGATGCAAGAAGCGCACTAGTCGCAGTATTCCATACACCCTGGAGCCAGCAAAATGTACCGGGATATACGAACAATAGTATGGTGGTACGGAATGAAGAAGGACGTATCCAGGTATGTGGCTAGATGTTTAATTTGTCAGCAAGTTAAAGCTAGCAGGCAGAGACCAGCAGAACTATTGCAGCCACTTGACATTTCCAGAGTAGAAATGGGAGCACATAACAATGGATTTTGTATCGGGACTGCCTCGATCCCAAGGAGGGAAGGATGTCATTTGGGTTATCATGGACCGACTGACGAAGTCAGCTCACTTTATCCCCTTCAAGGTTGGTCTATCCGCCGAGAAGTTGGCAGCACGGTACATGCGGCACATCTACCGGATTCATGGAGTACCGGTAAGTATTGTATCTGACAGAGATACGAGATTTACCCCTCACTTTTGGAAGAGTTTGCATGACAGCTTGGGAACCCAACTGAAGTTCAGCACCGCCTACCACCCTCAGACTGACGGGCAATCGGAGAGAACAATCCAGACGCTAGAAGATATGTTGAGATCCTGCGTCCTGGAATTTGGAGGGTCTTGGGAAGACCATTTGTACTTGGAAGGATTCTCCTACAAGCAACAGCTACCAAGCTAGCATCGGTATTATACCGTTCGAGGCACCCTATGGACATCGTTGTCGCACTCCACTTGCTTGGGACAACGTCGGAGAACGAGTGTTGCGTGGACCTGAGATGGTGACCGAAGCAGCAGAGAAGGTAAGGATGATCAGAGACAAGCTCAGGATTGCCCAAGACGGACAGAAGCATTGGGTTGATAGTAGTCGTCAACCTGTGAAGTTTGAAGAAGGAGATAGTGTTTCTGTGAAGTTTTCTCCTACCAGAGAAACGATCAGTTTTGACGGAGCTGGGAAAATTGGGGCCAGGTACATCAAGCCATTTTAAGACGAGTTGGAAGTAGCGTACCGGTTAGCTCTACCAGCTAATCTTGAGAGTGTGCAACGTCTTCTACGTATCACAGCTCAGGCGCTATATTTCGGATCCGAGTCACATATTGGATAATCCAGAGCTGAAGATTGGACTCAACCTTTCAGTGCCAGAGAAACCAGTTGCAAGCGTAGGCAGAGGTGAGAAGAAGATCAGAATTTGAGCCATCGCATAAACTCCTACTTCTTATCTTTTCGTTCTAAACTTGACTGATGCTGCTAAGTCAGCCTAGTTTTGCAAGCTATCTCTTTATCAAGCTTGATCATGACAGTATTTTATTGGATGCACCCACTAATATATTGTCTAATCAGGACCGGTGTATGATGGTCAGATCAACCTCGTGTACTTTGGTTCGCTTTTGTATTTTCTGCATGGATGATATCATAAATGAAACTTGTCCCTAAACCGTCTCATCCACGACTGCCTTAAAAAATTTTATTATTGGACCTGAGTTACGGGCGTAGTACCCGTACCCGTTTGTTTCTCCTACCCTGCCTTTAATTTCGAGGACGAAATTTTCTAAGGAGGGAAGATTGTGAAACCCAGAATGTTGGAATTAAATAATTATTGATTTGTAGTGTAACTTTTAATTTATTAATATTAGTATTATATTATTATTATATTTATTATTAGTATTATTTTGAGAGTTAAAAATTATTTTCGAAAATAAATAAACCTGGATTTTTGGATTCAAACCCAGACCCGAGCCCGAACCCAGACCTGAACCCTTCTCTCTTAATTCTGATTGGTCTTTGGTTTATTTTAAAAAAAATGTAACTTGGAGCTGGTCCACGAGGGACCAGCACTCTCCCAACTCACCCCTCCCACGTTCACTTTCCCCCACCTTTCTCTCCACTCTTTTACTCCCAACCACAACTCCCCAAACCAACTCATCTCCTTATATCCCCCTTTCTCCACTCCCCCTATACTCAGAGAACACCAAATCACATTTATTCTCTTCACAAACCCTTTCCCCACTCCATACTCTCTCTCTCCCGTTCACTTTCTCCAGAGCCAAACCCTCCCCTCTCTCCCGACCACGGATCCGAGCTCCCTCCGGCCGCGATCCAAGCTCCCTCCGGCCGCGATCCGAGATCCCTCCGGCCGCGTCTGACTCCCCTCCGGCCGACCCCGACCCGATCCGACCCGCCGCGCCCCCAGCAGCTCCCCGGCGGCGTCGACCCTCCGTGCAGCCGGCTCCCGCCCTGCGCACCTCCGGCGCCCGACGTCGAGCCCCCTTCAGCGCGTGCCCCACCGCAATGCGCCCCGCCGGTCGCCTCCCTTGGCCCGCACCCCTCGCCATGGCCTTCCCGTGCGGCCAACCCCCTCTGGCCGACCCCTTTCGACCCCGACATCACCCCTCTCTGGTTTCCTCGCGGCTCCCCCGGCTTCCCCGGACCCGCGCGCGCTCTGTCCGCGTGCCCTAGCTCACGATTTCGACGACCCCGGTTCCCAGCGCCTCTTCGGCGTTTCCGCAGCGTCTCCCCGCGCTTTCGCGGCATCGTCCAGCGTTGTCCAGCGTTCCGGCTGATCCCGACCTGCTGTTCGCAGATTATTCTTTCTTTATTCTATCATCTGAGAGCTCTAGCCGAGCAACCCGAGGTATAACTCCTGTCCCGTCCCATTTTCTTTAGTCTGTGATGAGAATGGTCCCCGATTCCCTCCTGGGAATTCGGTTTTTTAGCGACGTCGTAGTGTTGGAACCTTCGGAAAGGTTCTGTTGGTTGTTTTGATTTTTCCGGAACTTTTTAGAAATTGGTTTTTGGTATATTTTAGCCTTCGGATATTTCTTGTAATGTGCTATGGCATTTTTGGTTGAATTCGGACTTCCGAAATTATTTCGGGTCGTTCTGAATTAATCTGTGGATTGGTTGTGGATTTATTTTATATATATATTTTGGGATTCCCTGGTTTGGGATTTACAGGAAAGATTATCGGCATATTTCTCAGTTTTTTGGTTGACCAAAAATAGAGGAAATGCTGCCGAATTTTTCCGTAAATTTAATTATATTTTAAAAATGAATTTAATATGGATTTCGGAATTTTATTAAATATTATATTTTGGACGACGTCCGTATCGGTCAATGGGCCCCGGCTAAGTACAAACGAAACCGGCTTCGCCCGGACGTTGAGGCATTAGCCTAGTCGACGATTGGACCATATCTGAGACTAGTTCATATTTACTTTATTTTATTATTTATTAATTTATATTTAATTTATAGAAAGTTTAAGAACTAACGGCAGTTTCTGTCTTATTTCAATTTATGTAAATAAATTGTAATGGGTATAAGCCCAGCTGGTTGTTAGTTCTGTAACTGTATTTTGGTAGCATAGGTTTTTGGTTATTTGCTGATTTTGCGAGTTTTTGTAGCGTACGAATAAATCTAATAAAAGTATTTTCGTATAAAAATTAATAAAGATTTTCTCACCTAAAATCTACAAGTTTTTATATTAATTAACGATCATGTATTTCTCACTAAATAAGAAATTAGTTTTATATTTATAATTATGAAAATACAAAGTTTTAATCAATTAAATTGGTATCGAGGAGTTTTCCAAATTACAAAGTTTAAACGTTCTTTTCCCTCGTTATTAATTCAACGCACCAATAATCGTGTTTTTGTCGTGTTGTATTAATAAAGAATTAAAATGGGTTAGGACACAAATAGAGATTTCAACTAGCGTAGCTAGATTGGTAACCCTGAAATCTGAGTCAATTTCTCGAATGTAGGAATTCGAGGACGATTCTGAATTCCTGTCTCGAAGTCTTCATCCTCTCCAGTCAAGTCCATTTTGAGGCAAGTATAGTTTGTGTTAGTTTTACAGTTATTCTAATAATCGCTTTACTGCAAGTTTAAACAACGATGCAAACACGAAACTCTCTCTGAGAGTACTGACTGTGATTACTGTACTGATTGGGGACTGGGGGAGTAGAGTAATGTTTATGACCAAAGCCAACTGTAACTTCGAACTGTATTAGCTTACCCCTCACACACACGGGGATAAGCCGAATCGTATCAATAGGATACAACTGTACATCCCAAGCCGGTCATATTCATTGCCTATTCAAATTATACTGTTTTACTGCTGAGAAAACTGTTCAATTTCTAAACTGTTTAGAAGTGCATGATTCTATTATTCATTTTAACTGTTTTAAATTAGCTGAATTGTACTTTGCTCCATCCTGACTGGAGATGCATTTTTAGGGGACATTGAGGATGCTGAGCTTTTATACAGCAGTTACTACGACCCTGTTCTGTACCCAGTAGTGCTGCCAGAGTCCCCATTGGAGGACGTTGGGACTGAGGCCGATGAGCCGGCTGATAGATAGATTTTTTTTCCTTTTTCAGCATTGTTGTTTATTTCAAACTCTGTTATTTATTTCAGTACATTTTCTAGTTGTACTTCATTTCAAAGTTTAATAAAGTTTCATTTTCCGAATTTGAGTTGTGACAAATATAGTTGTTGTTGTTGTATGGTTACCTGCTAATGGAACAGCTTACTATCGCCGTCTCAACAACGGTGCAGGCTGGGCATGATCCGGTTCGACCCAATTATTTGGGATCGGGTCGTGACAAACAGCCTTCTGCAGGACGAAGATCATATCATAGGGGGACAGTAGTATCGCCTAGGTAGCGAAGCGAGAGCTGAGTGCACCTGGTTTGGTCATGAGGACCCTAAGGGGATTGACTCATGATATAACATGGATGGTCTGTCCTGTAACATAGTGTCGCATCTTTTGAATGGCGAACACCAAAGCGAGGCACTCCTTCTCCACGGTGGTGTATCTATGCTCAGGTCCTATCATCATTCGGCTGAGGTAATAGATAGCTTGTTCATGCTCCGCATCATTGTTTTGTGCTAGTAGAGCACCGAGAGAATGCTCCATCGCTCGTACGTAAAGCAAAAACGGCTTTCCAGTAACCGGGGCCACCAGGACTAGAGGTTTCGATAGATATTCTTTAATATTGTCAAAGGCACGTTGGCACTCTTTATCCCATACGAAGGAGACGCCTTTCTTCATGAGGTGTGTGAATGGTTGACATCGTCCAGAGAGGTTATAGATAAACCTCCTGATATAAGCTAGTCTTCCTTGAAGGCCTTTGAGCTCACGGAGATTTCTCGGGGGACCCATCTCCATGACTGCCTTTGTTTTCTCAGGGTCTATATGGATACCCTGGAAGGTGTAAACCCCCAATATTTTCTAAATTATTTTAGTGCCTTAAAAAATTATTTTTCTATATTATTTAGAATTTATTTGGTATACGTACGTAAATATAAATGCATGTGTGTATGTATTATATGTGTACTTGTTAGTATTCTATTAAATAAGGAATAATATAAATTCTAGGATTTTTAGAAATTATTTGTAAATTTTTAGGAATTTTTGCCTAATATATATATATTTACTTAGTTGGTATATATATATATATATATATATATATATATATATATATATATATATAAAATATATATATATATATATATATATATATATATATATATATATATATATATATATATATATATATATAATGGTAAAACAAAAAAAATATGTGAGGCTCGGCCACACCCAGCAGGGGGGGCGGACAAGCCTCTGTTCAAGTGAACAATTGTTAAGAAAAAAAAAAGTAAATCCCACCCACTATTAGTGGGCGGGCCCCACCAATTGAAAAGCTTGTTGTGGCAAGCACAGCTCTCGCGTATAACCCGACCCATGGGAACCATCAACTACAAAACCTATTAGTATTAGGTTTTAGTTAGAAGTAGTTATAAATATAACTTTTTCTACAAGCCTCAAAACCCTAATCTTCCAAAACAAAAATTGAGGCTGATCATACCCTCTTCGTCTACGAATTCGTTTCACCAGCCACGGAGCTTTGTGCGCGACGAACGAAGCATCGGAAGTCAGCCCCGCGTCATCCACGGAGCAGTTTTCCCACTCAAGGTACCCCACTTCTCTAAGATGTAACTTTTTACTCGTAGTACCGATTTTCAATCCGTAAGATTTTTTGGAAAGTAGACTTGACTCTCTTCAATATCCTCCAGATGGATTTCGAAACAACCCATCGACTTGCTCGAAAAATCGAGACAAAGTTGGAGAAAAACCCACTTTTCTGAATATTAAAAACTGTTTTGAAACGTCAACTTGTCGACCACTTTTCTCGCTGTCCATTAAACTTTTGTAAAAACTAATTGAAAAAAGTCGTTAACAATATAATCGAGAATAGAACGTAACTTTTTGATAGAAGTTTCGGTTAATATATAGGAAGAAATTTGTATGTGAAGTTGTCGGAAAAACTGGTTTCTAAATCACAAAAATTCTGGAATTTTGTCCGATACGACGTACGTCCCGACAAACCGGGCGATGTGGTCGTGCGCTATACGTATCGAAAGGCGCGTATGGACGTTGCGGACATGTGGGAACTGACGAAACTCAGTTTCGTCGCTTGTGCGCGACGAAATCAACGCGTATCCGTCGAGATACCCCCGTATCGACGTTTGCAAACTTGCCCATAACTTCGTGTACAGTCGTCGGATCAAGACGAAACTTGCGCCAACAGGTCCAGATTGAAATTTTGGTCCTGCATACCAAGTTTGGTTCAATTCTGAGAAGGTCGAATCGGAACCCAATTTTGGCCGGCCCGCGACCCACTCAAACGGGCGATTTTGTACACGGCTCCCCGGAATCCAAAACTCGACATACCGTTGAGTTCCTCTCCTCAAACTGAAACCGTAGACATGTAGTTTGACGACTTTAGAGACCGTAGACTTTGGCACGCGTTTCGGTACAAAGCGGGTCCAACGGCGAACATTGTTTTGCCCCGAAATTTTAATTTTGCCCCTGTTCCAGAATTTGAATTTTGGACAGGCGTTTCCTAGGTATATCTTCTTCACCGAGATCATTTTTGATGTTTGTTTCAGCATTCGGAGTTGTTTGGAGATTGTGACGTTTCTTGACTGATATTGTGATTACTTGGACTTGCCACTTTGCACCATCAGGCAAGATACCTTGCCACCTTACTCTGTGATTATTATATTCTTATTTTTAGTTGTTATTTTCAGCATTTTATTTCATGTTATTTAAACTGTGCGTCCAAGTCACACTTGGGTGCAAGCGACTCTATCGGTCGTTTTCTTGCTTTGATTTATTCTCTTACATTGACTTAGTTTATTGACCACCCATTGATGTTGAGGTATTGGTATATCTCATACGGCCTTGACACTTGTTGTATCCCGTGATGTGAGTCACATATAGGACATGTTTCCGCGTAGTCGGCTGGCCACCGATACGTATGGTGCGTGCGACGGATAGGGGTAACTGCCAATAGAGTTGCATACTAGAAGACTTGGCGGTTACTAGAGGTACATATCAGTCATGGAGATGATGATACTAGGCATTGGGTGGGAAGAACATTACATGACGTATGGGCTTCGATTGTACTTCTACTATAACCTGGAAGCTCCGCTGGAGGTACGGGTATGAGCCTCTCAGGTTGGCCACTGTCATTTTTGAACGTCATGCTCTTGGTCACTGGTGCCCAAGAGGGGACTATACCGGATCCTATATTCAGCCAGGGCTCATGCGTTGAAGGAATGTGTCTCAACTGCATATTCACAGTAGAATGGTCAGAAACCCGATTACATGCATACCTTTTTCTCTTATGATATTATCACAGTTTATATGGCATGGTATTTTCTTTTATCTTGCTATGTCTCCTGAGGACCTGGTTATCTCTCCAGGTATAGACAATTTTCCACATGAGTACGGAGCGGCATTGGAGCTATCTTATATTGATGACGAGGCAGTGCCTTATGACTTCTAGTCTATTTCTTATCTGAGACAGTTGTAGACATTATTTTACACCTCTTTCTCTTTCTATTTTGCGGAGGTCGGACTCCGATCTTGTGAGACTATTTTTCATAGCTGTTTGGAGTGAGTATGTTCACCCGACTATCTTTTGATACTCTTATTTATTTATTTGGACTTCATTATCTTCTGTGTTGAGCTGTGATGAGATTAGATATGTTATTCTGGCCTGTGATTATTTATTTACAGCTTATGTACATATATGAGGATTCCACATATTGGAGTGTTCTTTGTATATGTGCAGCTGGCATGTTCACGTACTTGGTCCTACGTATTTTGGGACTGGAGCGTTACATGTTTTTGTGGTGGCCCATGCAGGTCGGATTTAATATTGTTGGGTTATATGACTGTGCCCAACAAGCCTGTATATAGGAATAGGAATATCTCATCCAGAACTACTACTATCTCTTGACTTCCAATCTTTTCGAAACTTCCTTGATTATTCGATTTACTTCATATCTAATCTTTCCTAATATCAACTTATCTTCCTCGTGCCAACAGTATGAATCTAAGAAGCGGACGCACTTCTGCCTTGGCCCTCACATCTGGTGAAGAGGCTACTCCGGAGGGACAGAATCCCCCCATGACTCTAGCAACACCATACCAGCCAGGACTGTCGCAGCCTACTACGACACCGACGACGGAGTCCCCAGAGGTCGCAGCACCCCCAAGCAGCCAGGCTGGACAGACTACTACCATGCCACATGGAGGGAATGTACCACTACCTCCACCACCACCATTCCCTCAGCAGTTTCCTCCACAGTCGGGACCTCAGATGCCTCCACCACCGACTGATTGGAGCCCTACTACTCAGTTTATGTATACCATGATGCAGGCTCAGTGGTAACAGACTGATCTGATAAGACAGACGATGATGGCAGCCATGGCTAGACCTCCACCACCACCTCCAGTACGAGCACCAGCACCGGCTCTGCATCCCTGTGAAGGCTCTATCAAGAATTTCACAGATATGAACCCCAAAGCCTTTAGAGGGACGAAGAAGCCATTAGAGGTGTCACAGTGGCTTATTAGTACCGAGAAGCTACTGAAGGCATCCCAGTTGCCAGCTCGAGATTGGATGACAGCAGTGGACTTACTGTTAGAAGACAATGCTCACCACAAGTGGAAGGCGAAAGAGAGACGATTAGGCACTGGTATCACTTGGAAGCAGTTCTATAATGCATTTTATGAAAGATTCTTCCCTATTCATGTTCGAGATGGTCTCTATGACCAGTTCCTCCATCTGAAGCAAGGGAATATGACAGTTGATGAGTACGACTCGGAATTCAATCGCCTGAGTCGATTTGGTGCAGGATTGATCCCGATAAAATTAGAGAAGGCGAGGAGATTTCACCAGGGGCTGGCACCAGAGCTCAAGTCTTATACGACTACTCAGTCTCGAATCTCCCATTCAGCTGTCTTGGAAGAAGCTCGTTCTCAAGAGATTCTTCGCAAGGAACAGTAGCAGACATCGAGGCATCATACACCAGCAGCTACACTAGCCCGAGCTACTCAGAGTGGACCTATCAGGAGGACCACGGGACAGTACCAGCAACGGCACACACCTTATCAGAAGCCCACCTGCAACTTTTGCGGGAAGCAGGGGCATATTAGAGATGACTGTCGACTTCGTTTGGGCTTATGTTTGAGATGTAGATCAGGACAGCACTTGGCCAGAGATTGCCCTGAGCAGCAGGCTCTAGTTCAGGCACATCAGGCCCAGAGGCCCACAGCCCCAGCACCTCGTCCACCATTACCCCCACAGACAGCACAGTACAACAAGGCCAGAGCTCAAGGCCCAGGACAGAACCAAGGAAAGGCATTCTTCCTAGCTTTTGAGAATGTAGAGATAGAGGCAGAGGTCATAGCAGGTATGGTTTTAGTTGCATCTTTTCTTGCTATTACATTATTTGATACTGGAGCGACACATTCATTTATAGCCACTAGTTTTGCTACTAGACATAGCATTCCCATCACACCCTTAGCTAAGAATGTTAAAATCTTCACTGGAGAAGGAGTTGTACCTGTTAGTGGTATTTGTAGACTTTGTCCTGTAGTGATAAATGGCAGAGAGATGATTGCACGGCTTCTTGTATTCCCTATGCCGACATTTGATGTGGTTCTTGGAATGGACTGATTGAGCCAGCATTTCGCTCTCATAGACTGCCATAGGGGCAGTATTATCTTTAGACCACCGAATGCGGCAGAGTTTGAGTTCACCAAAGAAGACAGAGATAGTTGTGAGGCACCCACATCGGGGACTCATATGATGATGCATGACACCCCTCAGCACCCTATTATCACCGAGTTCGAGGATGTATTCCCCGAGGAGTTGCCAGGACTACCACCTGACCGAGATATTGAGTTTTTTATTGAGCTTATTCCTGAAGCCGAGCCTATTTCATCTCGAGTATATCGTTTGGCACCAAAGGAGTTGGTAGAGATGAAGATGCAGATTGATGACTTATTAGAGAAGGGATTTATTCGTGCCAGTGCGTCACCATAGGGAGCACCCGTTCTTTTTGTGCCTAAGAAAGACGGGATAGTGCGCATGTGCATTGACTACAGAGCGTTGAATACAGTGACGGTGAAGAACAAGTATCCCTTGCCGCGTATAGACGATTTATTCGATCAACTGAGTGGAGCAAAAGTATTCTCCAAGATTGACTTATGATCGGGCTATCACCAATTGAAGGTTCGAAAGGAAGATATTGCCAAGACGGCTTTTCGATCGAGGAATGGACACTACGAGTTCTTGGTCATGCCTTTCGGTTTGACCAATGCTCCTACAGTTTTCATGAATTTAATAAACAAGATCTTTCACCAGTACTTGGACAAATTTGTAGTAGTCTTTATAGACGATATCTTGATTTACTCCAAGAGCCAAGAAGAGCATGAGCAGCATCTACGGATAGTTTTGGGAACATTAAGGAACGAGAGACTCTTTGCGAAGCTTAGCAAGTGTGATTTCTTTCTTAAGGAGGTATCATTCCTTAGTCATATTATTACGGGTGATGGTATATCAGTGGACCCAGAGAAGATCACAGCAGTCAAATCATGGCCCGCTCCCACAACAGCTTCTGAAGTGAGAAGTTTCCTCGAACTTGCGGGTTACTACCGACGGTTCGTAGAAGATTTCTCTCGAATAGCGGAGCCCATGACTCGATTGACTTGCAAGGATCAGGAGTTTGTATGGACAGAAGAGTGTCAAGCCGCTTTTGACGAGTTGAAGAAGCGGTTGACCACAGCACCGATCTTGACACTACCATCGGGCCCAGGAGGATTTGTGATCTACAGCGACGCATCCGAGAAGGGATTAGGATGTGTATTGATGCAGCACGGTCGGGTAGTAGCATATACATCTCGACAGTTGAGAGTGCACGAGAAGAATTATCCGACCCACGATCTAGAGCTCGCAGCGGTTATCTTTGCCTTGAAGCTATGGAGACACTACTTGTACGGCGAGAAGGTTGATATCTACACTGATCATAAGAGCCTCAAGTACGTGTTCACACAAAAGGAGTTGAACATGCGACAGCAACGTTGGTTAGAGTTGATGAAGGATTATGAGATTGAGCTTCATTATCATCCGGGCAAGGCTAATGTCGTGGCAGACGCATTAAGCCGTAAGCCCATGGCACATTTCTTGACTACACAGAGGGAGTTGATTAGAGACTTGGAGCAGCTTGGTATTGAGGTAGTATTGCCAGGAGCAGACGGCGTATTAGCCAACCTTTAAGTACAATCATCATTGGTAGAGCGCATAAAGGCAGCATTGCCCAATGATGCTAGATTTCGACGGCTGAAGGAGAGGACTGAAGAAGAAGAGCAGACATGATTGAGAATCCACACCGATGGGATATTGCGATGTGGTGATCGCATTTATGTTCCCAATGGAGATCTACGGCAGGAGCTGATGGCAGAGGCTCACAGTTCGACTTACTCTATTCATCCCGGAGGGACCAAGATGTATCGTGAATTACAACAATATTATTGGTGGCATGGAATGAAGCGAGAGATAGCCCGTTTCGTTGCCAAGTGCTTGGTATGTCAACAAGTTAAGGCAGAGCACTAGAGGACGGCCGGATTATTGCAGCCACTGCCCATTCCCGAGTGGAAGTGGGAGCACATTACTATAGATTTCGTCATGGGTTTTCTTCGGAGTCCTAGGGGACGTGACGCAGTATGGGTGATTGTTGATAGACTTACGAAGTTAGCCCATTTCTTGCCTTTTAGAGTGGGCCAGTCGATAGAGGTATTGGCGGAGATGTATATGGAGCAGATTGTGAGATTATACGGTGTGCCCGTTAGTATTGCGTCGGACCGTGATTCAAGATTTACCTCGTATTTATGGAGAAGCATGCAAGAGAGTTTGGGCACCCGATTGAAGTTTAGCACATCGTATCATCCGCAGACAGACGGCCAGTCGAAGCGTACCATTCAGACGCTAGAGGATATGTTGAGAGCGTGTATGCTTGATTTTGGCGGTTCGTGGGAGGACCATCTTCATCTTGTTGAGTTTTCCTACAATAATAGCTATCAAGCGAGCATTCAGATGGCTTCGTTTGAGGCATTATATGGTAGGAAGTGTCGGTCTCCTGTTTGTTGGAGCGACATAGGAGAGCGACAGCTATTGGGTCCCGAGTTGGTCTTGAGCACAGTGGAGACAGTGAAGAAGATTCAGGACCACCTGCGAGCAGCGCAAGATCGTCAGAAGTAGTGGGCAGATAATCGTCGTCGACCTTTGGAGTTCAAAGAAGGCGACCATGTGTTCTTGAAGATATCCCCCACTAGAGGCACGATTCGATTCGGAGGACGTGGCAAGTTGAGTCCAAGGTACATCGGCCCTTTCGATGTCTTGGAACGTGTTGGAGAGGTTGCCTATAGATTGGCCTTGCCACCGTCGCTAGAGGGAGTACATGACGTATTCCACGTATCTCAGTTGAGGAGGTACGTGGCAGACAGCAATCATGTGCTTGATCACTCCGAGATCACAGTTGGACCGAGTTTGTCGTACGAAAAGCAACCAGTAGGTATCCTCGATCGTCGAGTGAAAGTGTTGCGGAATCAATCTATTCCGTTGGTTCGCGTGGCATGGAAGCATCACTCGCCAGGGGAGTCTACTTGGGAGTACGAGGACGACATCCGAAATCGCTACCCGCATTTGTTCGTAGACGAAGGTATGTCTTGCAGTTGAGTTTTTAAATTGCTATTAAATCCTTTGAATTACATTGGACCCCCGACATTAGTTTAATTTCGAGGACGAAATTTTCTTTAAGTTGGGTAGGATGTAAACCCCCAATATTTTCTAAATTATTTTAGTGTGTTAAAAAAATTATTTTTCTATATTATTTAGAATTTATTTGGTATACGTACGTAAATATAAATGCATGTGTCTATGTATTATATGTGTACTTGTTAGTATTCTATTAAATAAGGAATAATATAAATTCTAGGATTTTTAAAAATTATTTGTAAATTTTTAGGAATTTTTGCCTAATATATATATATTTACTTAGTTGGTGTGTGTGTATATATATATATATATATATATATATATATATATATATATATATATATATATATATATATATATATATATAACGGTAAAAAAAAAAAAAAGATGTGAGGCTCGGCCACACCCAGCAGGGGGGGCGGACAAGCCTCTGTTCAAGTGAACAATTGTTAAGAAAAAGAAAAAAAAAGGTAAATCCCACCCACTATTAGTGGACGGGCCCCACCAGTTGAAAAGCTTGCTGTGGCAAGCACAGCTCTCGCGTATAAGCCCGACCCATGGGAACCATCAACTACAAAACCTATTAGTATTAGGTTTTAGTTAGAAGTAGTTATAAATATAACTTTTTCTACAAGCCTCAAAACCCTAATCTTCCAAAACGAAAATTGAGGCTGATCATACCCTCTTCGCCTACGAATTTGTTTCACCAGCGACGGAGCTTTGTGCGCGACGAACAGAGCATCGGAAGTCAGCCCCGCGTCACCTACGGAGCAATTTTCCCACTCAAGGTACCCCACTTCTCTACGATGTAACTTTTTACTCGTAGCACCGATTTTTGATCCGTAAGATTTTCTGGAAAGTAAACTTGACCCTATTCAATATCCTCCAGATGGATTTCGAAACAACCCATCGACTTGCTCGAAAAATCGAGACGAAGTTGGAGAAAAATCCACTTTTCTGAATATTAAAAACTGTTTTGAAACGTCAACTTGTCGACCACTTTTCTCGCTGTCCATTAAACTTTTGTAAAAACTAATTGAAAACCGTCGTTAACAATATAACCGAGAATAGAACGTAACTTTTTGATAGAAGTTTCGGTTAATATGTAGGAAGAAATCTGTATGTGAAGTTGTCAGAAAAATTGGTTTCTAAATCACAAAAATTCTGGAATTTTGTCCGATACGACGTACACCCCGACAAACCGGGCGACGTGGTCGTACGCTATACGCATCGAAAAGCACGTATGGATGTTGCGGACATGTGGGAACTGACGGAACTCAGTTTCATCGCGTGTGCGCGACGAAATCAACGCGTATCCGTCGAGATACCACCGTATCGATGTTTGCAAACTTGCCCATAACTTCGTGTACAGTCGTCAGATCGAGACGAAACTTGCGCCAACAGGTCCGGATCGAAATTATGGTCCTGCATGCCAAGTTTGGTTCAATTCTGAGAAGGTCGAATCGGAACCCAATTTTGGCGGGCCCGTGACCCACTCAAACGGACAATTTTGTACACGGCTCCTCGGAATCCAAAACTGGACATACCGTTGAGTTTCTCTCCTCAAACTAAAATCGTAGACATGTAATTTGATAACTTTAGAGACCGTAGACTTTGGCACGCATTTTGGTGCAAAGCGGGTCCAACGGCGGACATCGTTTTTTACCCGAAATTTCGATTTTGCCTCTGTTCCAGAATTTGACTTTTGGACAGGCGTTTCCTAGGTATATCTTCTTCACCGAGATCATTTCGATGTTTGTTTTAGCGTCCGGAGTTGTTTGGAGATTGTGACGTTTCTTGACTGACATTGTGATTACTTGGACTTGCCACTTTGTACCATCAGGCAAGATACCTTGCCACCTTACTCTGTGATTATTATATTTTTATTTTTAGTTGTTATTTTCAGCATTTTGTTTCATGTTATTTAAACTGTGCGTCCAAGTCACACTTGGGTGCAAGCGACTCTATCGGTCGTTTTCTTGCTTTGATTTATTCTCTTGTATTGACTTAGTTTATTGACCACCCATTGATGTTGAGGTATTGGTACATCTTATATGGCCTTGACACTTATTGTATCACGTGATGTGAGTCACATATAGGACACGTTTCTGCGTAGTCGGCTGGCCACCGATACGTATGGTGCGTGCGACGGATAGGGGTAACTGCCAATAGAGTTGCATGCTAGAAGACTTGGCGGTTACTAGAGGTACATGTCAGTCATGGAGATAATAATACTAGGCATTGGGTGGGGAAAACATTACCTGATGTATGGGCTTCGATTGCACTTTTCCTATAACCCGGAAGCTCCGTTGGAGATACGGGTATGAGCCTCTCAGGTTGGCCACTGTCATTTTTGAACGTCATGCTCTTGGTCACTGGTGCCCAAGAGGGGACTATACCGGATCCTATATTCAGCCAGGGCTCATGCGTCGAAGGAATGTATCTCAACTGCATATTCACAGTAGAATGGTCAGGAACCCGATTACATGCATACCTTTTTCTCTTATGATATTATCACAGTTTATATAGCATGGTGTTTTCTTATATCTTGCTATGTCCCCTGAGGACCTGGTTATCTCTCCAGGTTTAGACGATTTTCCATAGGAGTACGGAGCGGCATTGGAGCTATCTTATATTGATGACGAGGCAGTGCCTTATGACTTCTAGTCTATTTCTTATCTGAGACAGTTGTAGACATTATTTTACACCTCTTTCTCTTTCTATTTTGTCGAGGTCGGACTCCGATCTTGTGAGACTATTTTTTATAGCTGTTTGGAGTGAGTATGTTCGCCCGGCTATCTTTTGATACTCTTATTTATTTATTTGGACTTTATTATCTTCTGTGTTGAGCTGTGATGAGATTAGATATGTTATTCTGGCCTGTGATTATTTATTTACAGCTTATGTACATATATGAGGATTCCACATATTGGAGTGTTCTTCGTATATGTACAGCTGACATGTTCACGTACTTGGTCCTACATATTTTTGGACTGGAGCGTTACAGAAGGTAATGACAAAACCCAAGAATTTCCCACTGGATATGCCCAAGAAGGATTTGGTGGGATTCATCTTTAAATTGTGTGCTTGCATCAGGTCGAATACTGTCCTCAGATCGTGCAGGTGATCTTTCTTAGAGCAACTTTTGACGTCGATGTCGTCGACGTAACATTCCACTATCTTATATAGGTGGTCTCTGAAGATGACACTCATGGCTCATTAATATGTGGTGCCGGCATTCTTTAAATCAAAGGGCATGACTGTGTAGCAGTATACGCCAATCGGCATTTAGAATGATGTATGCCTTGCATCGTCAGAAAATATCTTGATTTGGTTGTATCCTGAGAAGCCATCCATGAACGACATGCGCTCAAAGCCACATGTGTTGTCAATCATTATATCCGTAATAGGAAGAAGGAACTCATCTTTGGGACATGCTTCGTTCAGATTCCGGAAGTCGATACAAATTTTGATCTTTCCATTCTTCTTGAGGACAAGCACTATATTGGCTACCTAGTCTGGATGTTGTTCCTCATGGATGAAGCCGCTGGCTATTAGCTTGTTAACCTCAACTTCGATAGAATTTATGATGTCCGGGCGGAACCGTCGTTGCTGTTGCTTGACTGGCTTTGCGTCCAGATGAATGTTGAGCTTATGGAGTACAATCTCGGGGTTTAGCCCTGGTATATCTTCATAACTCTAGGCGAACACGTCGATATACTCTCTAACGAGTTGCAATAGTGACTTTCGCTCTTCGTCTGTCAGACTTTTGCTTACGAAGATTGGTTTTGGAGAGGATTCATCGCCGAGGTCAACTTGCATAACCTCATCTTCTGTAGGGGGATACCTTTGTTCGAAATGCTTCTCCTATTGTGCATCTAGTAGTTGGACCCAAGGTTCTAATTCAAGAAGTTCGGGTATGTCTTCATCTTCTTCGTAGGCGTCAGCAAATGTCATATTGCCAGACCAAGCTTGCCTCAGTATGTCCCCGATGCTAACATCTGAATAGGAAGTGGGTGATCCGGTCGAATGTGAATGCCATTCGTATTGCTCATCCGAGCTTCCGGGAGTTGTTGCAGGTGTAGCATAGCCTAGACCATGTCTGGTCTTACGGTAATAATCTCGTAGTTTTCCAGCCGGGACTGGTAATTGCAAAGGTAATCGTCGACCGATGCCGTGGTTCAAGCCTGGTGTAGTCTCCATATCATACCTTTGTTTTTGCATAAGGTACTTGGATCGGGAACTATACAGATAAAGCGGCAGTCTTTCGGTGTCGGGTTCGAGATTGACTTCTTCTGGCCTGAAGGACTATTGAACATTCTTTCGGTCGAAGATGATTGGATGATCCTCTCCTATGATTATGAAGCAAGTGCCTTCCACGGGAGTAAGTTGGTTCGTGGTATAGACATTTGTCACTTGTGTGTGTAAGTTGATGCTCATACCGTGTTCCATAGCATACATTATACAGAGCTTGTTAAGCTCGAGGTAGTTCAAAGCTAATCCTTTATTGATAAAATAAGGTATCTTCTCTAGCGGTATTACATCATCAGCAGAGAGAACATCAGTGTGCACAGCCACATATTTGGCTAGCTCTAGCTCCTCTTCAGCCACCCTCTGCATTATTGAAGATTGGGAGAATGACCTGGGCAGCTTGATCATTAAGGGTTCCACTGGTGGTGCTTGACGTGGGGTCGTTGGCTCATTAGCGATCCTTGGCTCAGTGCTGGGCTATCGATTTGTCCTGGGGAGACGAATGACCATCGGCTTAACAGAAGGATTTATCTCTTCTGATTGTTGTTGGCCAGCTCTTGGCACTCTGATTGTCATTGGCGCCACAGTGGGTCTCGGCCCCTGGTTAGTCCTTGGGAGTCGGATAACCATTTGCTCCTTTTGTGTAGTGAGCACCGGTAGACTGGTTACTTCTTTATGAAGAGTGGCTACAAGAGGTACAGTTCTGCCTGGTTTGCGGGCCTAGAGATGGATCCTCGGAGGTTCTTCTGAACCCATTGTAGCCTCTGTTTGATCTTGAGCATTCTCTTCAATCAGGTGCTTTCTTGATTTCTCGTACAAGTAGGCATCCGAATAGTAGGATTCAACCCCTTTGAAGGGATCGACGTCGGCGAACTCCATTCTTACGAAGCCATGTTTGTCGACATATTTGAAGCAATGGTGCAATGTGGATGGCACGATCATATAATCGTGTATCCAAGGTCGCCCCAGGAGAATGTTGTAGGACGTATCTGCGTCTATGACGTAGCAAGTCACTTCCGACTGGAGGTCACCAATTTGGCATTTCAGGCGAATCTTCCCAATAGGATAGCTTCTTCCCGAATTGAAACCGCTGATGGCGGTGTTGGTAGGTGTCAGCCGAAGCATAGGGATGTGCAGGAGGTGAAACAAGCTCTTCGGAATGATGCTTATTGAATAACTGGGATCAATGTGCATCCGAGCTACTTTGATGTCGCCGATGTATCCAGTGTAATACATAGGGCGATCGTGCAGGTTGGTCTTGATGAGCATATCCTACGGAGTGAACACGGTGTTGGGCATTGCACCCGTACAGTTACTATCCTAGAAACCCTCTGGCGAGCTTTCCCCTTTAAGCTTGACCAGAGCCAAATAAGCATCAGCATTCTGGAGTGCTTCACTCAATACGACGCGAATATCCTTGGAGAGCCTCAAGAGCTCATAAAATGACAATTTTGCTGGTGTGTTGGCCAATTGTGCCAGGATGTCAAAATTGTAAGGCCTCTCCAGCCCCTGAGGTGCGTCTTTATGGAGCAGCTTGTCGAAGCGGGTCTCCTTTGGCTTAGGCTTGTCGGCTGACGGAGGCTGAGAAGGTCTTGGGGCATCAGTAGTGGCCGGCTGACGATCTTCAGCCGGTATGGGTTGAGATTGTGCACCGGACCGGGTGATGACAGCTGTTGCTTCTTCAGTTCCGACTGAGATTATGTGGCAAGACCTAGCCTTCCTGCCCTTCTTCTTGTCGATGGAGGATGATGCTGACTGGATTACTTCAGGTACCAAGTTCGGGTGGACCCATATGACCTCCCCTCGTGACATGGTGAGGGGCACCAGCCCAGTCGTCTGGTCTCGGGGAGGTGGAAGATTAGTGACCTCTATTGTTGCCCGGGTGATGGGTACGACGCCATCTTGAGTCCTCGTTGGAGGAAAGCTGTAATGCCCCGCTCCGCACGAGGCATTTGGTTGGCTTATTATATGGGATCAGAATATTGGACCGTGACTTATGTTAGGAATCGGGAGAATTGAGACTGATGCAGTCTCTCTTAGCTGGCTAGACGGAATGGATATTGGAACGCGGCTCGCTGGAGGAGCTACGCTTAGTGGAATTTTGGGTGAGTGGAACTGTCCTTCCTCCTCCTTACTCCTTCATGCTTAATAGATGAAGTATTGAAATGCTATGAACTGCCCCTAAATGTCCCATATGTTAGTTGCTAAATAATAGAGATGCTTTTGTTGAGAATTATTGAAATGTACAACACATTGAACTGTTAATGTGATTCGCTGCCTAAGAATGAATTGATAACATTGCCCCTTATGCTTAACACTACTGGAACAAGTGGACACTTGAATAATGAGATGTCTTATGAATGATAGAATAAGAAATGAACTGGCTATGCTATCGAACCAATGAACTGAATGAAACACTAGAATCATGTACTATCTGTATAGCTGTTGCAAGAATATGAAATGTTGCCTGTCCCTTATGAGAAATGAATGAATGAATAAATGTCCCTATGAAATGAATGAATGTTAAGTTCCTCTTAAGAAAGGAATGATATGAGGTACGTTGCTATGAAGCAATGAATGAGAAATGATAAAGCTGGGATCGTTGAGATCACCAAATGAAATGATGGAAATGATGAAATGAATAAGTCATTGAATATGACTAATGATGCACTGTTGCCTTTACTTTCCTTAATATATTTTACCATGCGATTATGTTCACAATCGAGTCGGACACGCATTCGCATGGTCATGGACAACTTGTATACAAGGTTTGAGTAATAATTTCCTCGAACGGTTCCTAGGGCCCTGGGGACCGATTCGGCCTAGGAGGAAATAATGATGAGTGCTATGGGAGCACGGATAAGGCGGGGTGGCATAGAGGCTCGCCACCTACTATGCTGACCGCATTATCTTAAAATGAAATGAAATGAAATAAGAAGAGTCCATATGGTTTAACAACACCAGTGACCATGTAGTCAGGATGCATGCTAATGAATGTTTTGTGCAGGCAGAGTAAGTATATCAGATAACCTGTATTTGATGCAGGTACGAGAAGTCGGCTATCGGTAAGAAATCACATAATTGTGATATTGTATAAGTTGGTTTAACTTGCCTGCTTAACATGTTCAATTCATTATGTTAGAAAGATGCCTTGCTATAAATAGTGCTCAAACATAACATCCATGCTAAGTGATGCTTGAAGTGAGAACTGTTAGAACATGTTTAAGATGTTAATGTTATTGATGCCTCAATGATGCCTTTTCATGATAACACCTAGTATGCCTCAATGATGCCTTTGTATGATAACACCAAGAATGATAAATGATATGTCCACATGAATGCTACTAAGAATATGTTTACATGCTTCACTCTGATTATTGTCCATGAACTGTAAACTGATGCTAGGCCCCAAATAGAAAGATCACTCTAATAAATGTATGCTTAAATGATCACTTAAATATTGGTTTATGCGAGTGGGTTGGATTCTGCTCGCCAGTACATAGATGATGTGCTGACCCACGTTTTGTGGGCAGGTGCTCGTGCTTGGAATGTTCTACACACGAAGTTTAGCTGGATTGGTCCCGCGGCATCGAAGATTTGTTGGGCATACAGAAGCTCTCCTTGCACAAGATAATGTCTTCTGTTTATAAAGGGCATAATGTATGGAACATTGTAATCAGTTGTACCAGTGAGATTGTAAGCCAAGTCGGTATATCGAGTTGTAATCCATTGTATCCAAATATCAAATGTAAGCTGTATAGCATTGTTCAGTTGGTTTCCAATGTAGAGTGAGATGTGCTGTAATTATTGTACTTTAATACAAGTCTTGTACTCTTCTTCAATTATCAATAAAGAGAATAAAGTTCTGCATATCTCTGTGTGGCTTCAAGTTACTCTTTTTCTCCGCTGCTATAAAGAAGTGATGTACTTCTATTCAATAAGAAAGATTGTCCTCATTAAATTCAATTTATCTGCTTCTACCGCTGCGATGTGTTCCTATTTGAAGAATAATCGATTATGTACCATCTTTGCCTTGTACAAGTGCAATACCAGACTTGTACGGCATTACGCCCAAGCGAGGACGATCGATTCCAAGAGATAAAATATATGAATAAATGACTCTATGAATCGGGGCGTGACAAATTGGTATCAGAGCACGGCTTTACGTCCTTGGTCTCTTCTTTGATTCATTTCAAATCAAAGTTGCATCGACGATTAACCAAAGTTGCTTCCGCGATCGCTCAACGTTGCTTCCGCGATTAAATCAAAGATTGCTTCCGCGATTATATTATTGTTATTCTGTAATCATCCTATGTTGTTCGTGTCTGAAAGATTATTGACCCTCTTGGCTGCTCACTGGATGTTCCCTACAATAAGTCTATATACATTGTGATGCCCCTGAAAGAATGATTGTTGTTGGTTTGGACACAAATAACCCAACAATGACTCGATGCCATAGTATGCTACATTGTGAATGCTGTTTGGAATGTGGGAATATAGAAAAATGGCTATGTATGCTGCAACAAGTTGAGAATTACATGTGATGTTGGAAAAGAGTTGGGAATAAAATAATTGATGGATGAGTTCAACAGAATTAGTGAGTTGACTCATATGTGCTGGCTACTGCTTTGAGACCCTAAGAATGTTGCCTTGTGATATTGAGACCCCGAGATGTTGGTTAAGTATTGTGATCATTATAGATCAGGAATGTCCGGAAGAGATTGAGTTGGTATTGTTTAAGGATGGCTTCGTTTCTGAGTGGTATATTGCCTCTACCACCTCAGAACGAGATGTATGTTGACCCTTTCCATAGAATAGCAATAAAACTATCTGTGAGTACTGGGTAGTGCCGAGACTTAGCTGGGAGTCATGTATTGTGGTTAGATGACTCGAGTGTTCCCTGACGGTGATGCTATGTTGGGTAGTGAGATTGTAGAAATGGTAACGGTTGGCTTGGTTAGAAATTGTTTAGTCGAGTGATGACTCAGACTAGTAAGATAGTTAGTATGCTACGGGTAAATGATTTGGCTAGAGAATGTTGTGGCTTAGAACATTGGAATGTCGATTTCGATTGGTTGGATGCAAATTAAATGTGGCTAATATAAAGTTGGATGCGTAGCTGAAAGTTTTGAAAATATTATCGGTGAATCAAAGGGATATTAGAAATCTGTGCCTTGATCCTAAGGTGTAATAGATGTCAATCCATCTTGATCATCAAAGGATAGTCATTGCATAGATGCATGATGCTGAAGAATTGAATTATACTAGAAAAATAACAAGTAGTGACTCAGAATACTGTTGTTGCCTAGGGGATGGTTAAGTGATACATAAATTGTCGGATTGAATGGGATGAACTACTTGACCATTACTGCATGAGATTAAGAATGCCGTAAGATAGTTTGATGATTGAGAAACAAATGGAAACGAGAAATTGCAAACATGTTGGATAATGTCGGTATAGGGATTGTTGGTTGGGATATAGATTGTTGGCTTATGACTTAGTGGTTTGACTCTGTCATACGGACCGAATAGTATGAGTCCATAGTTATGTTAGACTATCGAAATCAATGACCCTTGAATAGTTAGCATTGGCTTATGGGTTCGTGTGGGTACAAGGGAATTTGAATAGAAATGTGGATCATTGGAAATTTACTTGATGGATTATTAGAACGATGAGAATCATATGTCGGGTTGGAATTTGACCGTAATGTTGATAGATCGATCTTAGTCGATCGTTGGGTAAGTCTAGAGTGAGCCTCTGTGGGAATTACTCCTTGAGGAAGACACTAGATAGATAGACTTGACCCTAGAAACTGTGGGCTGCATGACCAATTGTTGGCATAACCAACAATGGCGATTAGTTATTCAGACTGAGTTAAAACCCATAGGTTTGGGTAGAGTTCCTTAGAACTGTTGGTTGCTTGTTGGCCTTAAGAATAAGAAACTAGCATAACCCTAGTAGCCGTCCACTCTAGGGAAGTCACCTGAACGATTAAGTTTAGCTATCAGTGTAGCTAACCTTAGAGACTGGCTGAATAATAGGTGACTATTGGAGACCCATAGGATGACCTTGTGGCATTGAATGAGAGACAATGATAATGAGTATTGACCTAAGGGAATGTATGCTTCAACTTGAGCCTTAAGAGATGTTTGACCATTGAGGATTATATGTCGGCCATAAGTGGGAATTGCAATCGTAAGGTAAGACTTGAGTGTACCTATAGTCGGGTAGCTAAGTTAACCTTGACTGTTGCATAGAATTATACCCTGATTCGGGTAATTGATAGTGGGTGACTTCGGATTGTGTCTTATAGAAAAGATGAGTTGCCTCGGTGAAAAATATTGTTGGATTTGGGAAGGAATATGATTGCATGTTGTGAACTCTTGATATGGTTGGCTCTAAGTTAGACCCTTGATCGAATGTTAGAAATATTATGCTTGGGTATAGAGTTTAACCAAGTTATCCCTGATATTAAGTATTGTAGCCTGGAAGATAGTGATTGTGGCAAAGTGAATAAAGCAATAAGTCAATTGAAAGGATGCTAAGTTGGATTTAGAAAAGAGAGTTATATTGTGGCTGATCGAATCGCACTAACATGAAAGTTGGCTGAAGTACATATGTTTTGGGGACGCCTAAAATATGTGTATGGATCCAGCAGAAGTGATTGGTTGTGACTGAGATAACATTATGGGAAGAATTTATCGCACTAGCACGGACTTTGGCTGAAATGCATATGTTTTGGGGACGCCTAAAATATGTGTATGGATCCAAACGAAATGATATGTTGCGACTGAGATAGAAATGTAAGGAAAATGTTGGCGAATCAATAAGAATTTACAAGAAATTGAAAAAGAGATAGACAGATCGAATCGTTGATGGATTTAAATGGTACAGTTGGATAGATATTTTGAAATGACCGAGTGGGCTGAAATGAATATTGATTTGAAGCTGAATGAGTAAACTCATGGTGATTAAGTGAATCTTGTAGAAGACTTGTTTCCTTAAGTTTCGAGGACGAAACTTTTTCTGAGTGGTATATTATGTAATGCCCCGCTCCGCACGAGGCATTTGGTTGGCTTATTATATGGGATCAGAATATTGGACCGTGACTTATGTTAGGAATCGGGAGAATTGAGACTGATGCAGTCTCTCTTAGCTGGCTAGACGGAATGGATATTGGAACGTGGCTCGCTGGAGGAGCTACGCTTAGTGGAATTTTGGGTGAGTGGAACTGTCCTTCCTCCTCCTTACTCCTTCATGCTTAATAGATGAAGTATTGAAATGCTATGAACTGCCCCTAAATGTCCCATATGTTAGTTGCTAAATAATAGAGATGCTTTTGTTGAGAATTATTGAAATGTACAACACATTGAACTGTTAATATGATTCGCTGCCTAAGAATGAATTGATAACATTGCCCCTTATGCTTAACACTACTGGAACAAGTGGACACTTGAATAATGAGATGCCTTATGAATGATAGAATAAGAAATGAACTGGCTATGCTATCGAACCAATGAACTGAATGAAACACTAGAATCATGTACTATCTGTATAGCTGTTGCAAGAATATGAAATATTGCCTGTCCCTTATGAAAAATGAATGAATGAATAAATGTCCCTATGAAATGAATGAATGTTAAGTTCCTCTTAAGAAAGGAATGATATGAGATACGTTGCTATGAAGCAATGAATGAGAAATGATAAAGCTGGGATCGTTGAGATCACCAAATGAAATGATGGAAATGATGAAATGAATAAGTCATTGAATATGACTAATGATGCACTGTTGCCTTTACTTTCCTTAATATATTTTACCATGCGATTATGTTCACAATCGAGTCGGACACGCATTCGCATGGTCATGGACAACTTGTATACAAGGTTTGAGTAATAATTTCCTCGAACGGTTCCTAGGGCCCTGGGGACCTTTTCGGCCTAGGAGGAAATAATGATGATTGCTATGGGAGCACGGATAAGGCGGGGTGGCATAGAGGCTCGCCACCTACTATGCTGACCGCATTATCTTAAAATGAAATGAAATAAAATGAGAAGAGTCCATATGGTTTAACAACACCAGTGACCATGTAGTCAGGATGCATGCTAATGAATGTTTTGTGCAGGCAGAGTAAGTATATCAGATAACCTGTATTTGATGCAGGTACGAGAAGTCGGCTATCGGTAAGAAATCACATAATTGTGATATTGTATAAGTTGGTTTAACTTGCCTGCTTAACATGTTCAATTCATTATGTTAGAAAGATGCCTTGCTATAAATAGTGCTCAAACATAACATCCATGCTAAGTGATGCTTGAAGTGAGAACTGTTAGAACATGTTTAAGATGTTAATGTTATTGATGCCTCAATGATGCCTTTTCATGATAACACCTAGTATGCCTCAATGATGCCTTTGCATGATAACACCAAGAATGATAAATGATATGTCCACATGAATGCTACTAAGAATATGTTTACATGCTTCACTCTGATTATTGTCCATGAACTGTAAACTGATGCTAGGCCCCAAATAGAAAGATCTCTCTAATAAATGTATGCTTAAATGATCACTTAAATGTTGGTTTATGCGAGTGGGTTGGATTCTGCTCGCCAGTACATAGATGATGTGCTGACCCACGTTTTGTGGGCAGGTGCTCGTGCTTGGAATGTTCTACACACGAAGTTTAGCTGGATTGGTCCCGCGGCATCGAAGATTTGTTGGGCATACAGAAGCTCTCCTTGCACAAGATGATGTCTTCTGTTTATAAAGGGCATAATGTATGGAACATTGTAATCAGTTGTACCAGTGAGATTGTAAGCCAAGTCGGTATATCGAGTTGTAATCCATTGTATCCAAATATCAAATGTAAGCTGTATAGCATTGTTCAGTTGGTTTCCAATGTAGAGTGAGATGTGCTGTAATTATTGTACTTTAATACAAGTTTTGTACTCTTCTTCAATTATCAATAAAGAGAATAAAGTTCTGCATATCTCTGTGTGGCTTCAAGTTACTCTTTTTCTCCGCTGCTATAAAGAAGTGATGTACTTCTATTCAATAAGAAAGATTGTCCTCATTAAATTCAATTTATCTGCTTCTGCCGCTGCAATGTGTTCCTATTTGAAGAATAATCGATTATGTACCATCTTTGCCTTGTACAAGTGCAATATCAGACTTGTACGGCATCACGCCCAAGCGAGGATGATCGATTCCAAGAGATAAAATATATGAATAAATGACTCTATGAATCGGGGCGTGACAAAAGCTGCCGAATTAGACCGACACCATGTTGGCAGCCACGGTTACCTCCTCAAAATCAATGGACAGAGCCTTGGAATCGATGAGGTTCTGGATCTACCGCTTCAATTGGAAGCAGTCCTGAGTAGCGTGGTGGACGTAGCGGTGGAAGTGATAGTACTTCGAGTTCTCCATCTCTGCAGGTCAAGGTTCACGTCTCGGTAGAGGGAGCTGAATTCTATCCCCTTGCAAGAGCATGTCAAAGATGGGCTTGACATGGCTATCCTCGAAGGAGTAGGTCACCTGAGGCCACTGTTTCTCTACCTGCTTTGGTTCAGGCTTCTGGGCTGTATCGGTAACCATAGCCTGTTTGCCTTTTGTGTCCCGGTTATTAGAGGTACTATCGCCGTTGTTGTTGTTGGTATTAGGGCGTTTGCCCTTATCCTCTCCATCCGAGATATGCAACCCCAGTTAGCGAGCCTTCTTCAATTTTGCTTCTGCGTTAGTGGCGCTGATGATGACGGATTCCAGTCTTTAAATTATTTTTCGCCCATCTAGAGGCTGATTGTGGGGAGCAGCCTCTTTTGGAAAATCTCAATTAAAGAGAAGTCCGGGTTACCAGAGGGCAATTTTATCGCGGTTTGGCAAAATTGCTCGATGTAATTCCTTGTCAGTTGTTTTTCTTCTTGAACAACGTCCATGAGTTTTGACATTATCACATCTTGTCCTATCTCGTAGAACCTTTCCAAGAACATATGTTTAAAGTCGGCAAAGGAATGGATGCAGTTATCCGGCAGGTTGCAGTACCAATCGAAAGCGACCCCTCCAATGCCCCGATGAACAATCGCGTGAGGATGGCATCGTCATACGGCAGATAGTCTATTGTGACCTCAAAGTAGGTCATATACCGGCTCGCAGAAGTCTTTCCGTCATAGGGATTGATATTGAATGGTTTGTATCGTGGAGGGAAGGGGACATCTCTCCATGCAACGGGATACGGCTGTCGTATCCTGAGGTCCTGAGAGAATTCTCGGACGTAAAACATTGTACGGAGCTCCTGGACTTCTCTTCTCGTCTTCCTAGCTTCTTCTGCAGCAATAGGAGCCGATATTCTGGGTGAATCGTTGTCCGGGGTTGGCGCGGTCGTGTTTGAATTCGTATGGACGGTAGGACCCAAGCTTGTTTGACCAGGTGTCCTTGCTTATAGAGCCGGTAGGGCAGCCTTAATTTCGTCCACTAACTTAACCAAGGTTTTGAGTATAGCCTCAAGAGTGTCGAGGCGCTGTCGATCACTGGACCGTCTTGGTCGTTCTCAGTCATGAATACTGTCCTCACATGAGGAGACGTAGAAGGAACTGTGGAAGACATGCCCTCCGAATCATACCTTCGCGGAGAGAAGTCGTCAGGGTATGTAGGAATATTCTCTTCTGGTTCGGACTCGAAGGAGGTGCTACCCCCTGTATGGAAGGTCGCATCGTCTTGCCATCTATGGATATTTTTAGGGACGTCTAAGTATGTTGTATCTGTTAGGGGGATTGTTTATCCTGGTTCATCTTCTTGGAACGTCGGATTGTTGTAGATGTTCCGAGGAGTGCTACCTCCAGCTCCAACTATCCCCAGGAATATAGATGACGAATCTCCAAGTGATAAAGATTTTATCTTTGAGCGGGTACCTTGATAAACCCTTCCTGTGATGGCTGTGGAAAACCCCCTAGATGAGAGTTTCTTGGCCATACTGGTTGAGATTGTCGGGCTGGAGGTATTTATTTTCTTCCCTCCCTTGCCGGTAAGGACCTTTCGAGTAGAATTACAGGAGGCGAAAGGAAGCGCCTTGTCTCCCGAGCTTTGTTGTAGGACCGATCCTGGCTGCTGCAGTCGTTGAAAGACGGACGGCCGGTCCTCTTGTACTGCTGTCTTGTTGCAGCAGCAATTGACAATGACTTGAGTGCAGTGACGTCCATGGAAGGACTCTTTGTACGCCAATGTTTCTTCTCTTTCTTTGCGCTTGTGGAGGATCACATCTCACAAGTCAAGGATATCTCGATCAACCTCTGCACTCGCTTTGTAGGCCCGAGAATCCCGAGCACACGAGTGTGTAGGTATCATGTTTACTCCCTGATGCGGGGCTAGTAAAAGCACTTGCCCTCGATCATTATTGGAAGACTTTTGAGAACCACCCTGTCCGTTTGCCGTCGGGGGCTGGACATGGGCGGTTTTGTACAACTTTCCATCAGAGACCCGCATAACAGTTAGCGGAACTCTCTGATGGTCAGTAGTTAGGATAGCTGACTGAGCTCGACGAGCCCGTACTGTCCTAGACTTCTTCGCTCTAGCACCCGAGGGTGCGTAGTAGGAAGAGTCCAAGCTGTGTCGTATAGAATCTGGCACATCCTCATTGGAGCTTCTGAGGTCAGGCTTGCATGAGAGGCGGTCGAAGATTGAACCCGAGCCGCATAGAGCGAATGGTCGGTAGCTGGGATTGGATGCCGCATAGGCATTCTTCCTGCGGCTGAGATTAGTGGCCGCATATGCATTCTCCCTGCGGTTGGGACTGGTGGCCGCATATGCATTCTTCCTGCGGCTGGGATTGGTAGCCGTATATGCATTCTTCCTGCAGCCCGCACCCTTATGCGACTTCTTCTTAGATTGCATGAAGTTCCCATTTGCCCCCGCAAGTCTAGCATCGCAGTATTTTCCTTTGCTGGACTTGGGGACAGCATGGTCCTCTGCGGCCTGAAGTGAGGTCGTATGTGATTCTTCTTCGCCGTCTTGAGCAGCAGCAAAAGCTTGTTCCAGAGCTTGGGGAGAGGCAACGGTTTTGGGCCTCCATGCCCTGTGGGCCTTCTTCGGGCTGGCTCGCATCTGGAGTGGGCTAGCGCTCCCTTCGGAGAGCATCTCTTCGAACGCTTGTTGGTTGAAACGAACAACAAGCATTTGTTACATGGAGCCAAGTTTGGCTGCGTCCGATTGTGTCACCAACTTCTCAGCAGTGGAGAAGTTAGTCCCCAGCATTGTCATCATCGTATTTGCTATTGATTGTCGTAGAACAGAACAATTTTATAGGAGGACTGAACTTGACTCACAATTACAAACTCGCTTGTACAAAAGAAAGCCTAGTAACAAAACCTAGAAAAAGCAATCTAAGTACAATTATTTAGTTTTGATTCTGGGGGGTGACGGTAGAGGCTCGGGAAAGTGCTATCAACTTTGCCTTACTCCTTGGACGATCGAACGCAACCTCGGCTCCGGTAAAGAAATGCTTTCTGAAGATACGAAATAAAGAGTCTGCTTCTGAGCTTTGTGTACTCTCTTGTGCGCCTCTCTTTGTGTGTGTGTGTGTGTCTGCTTGCAAGGGAATAGCACCTTGCTATTTATAGGAATTCATGAGGAATGGGATGTACGGCCACGTGGCAAATTTTGGGCCATATTGTTTTAACTGTACATCAAGACTCGGTTTATAGTGGACAGCTGGGGGTTGGTTGAGATTGATAGTGATCTGTTTGTTACAGTAAATCTGAATTGTCAAGACTTGGTCAATCTCTGCCATGTGTCTCAACTACTATTCTGTGGCGAGCCGCACGAAGGATGTATCCTGGCTGATCCGCATAGGACTGTCTCATAACCGAGCCGCATAAAGAATGTCTCATGACCGAGCCGCATGAAGGACGTCTCATAACCGAGCCGCATGAAGGACGTCTCATGGCCGAGCCACATGAAGGACGTCTCATGACCGAGCCGCATGAAAAATATCTCATGATCGAGTCGCATGAGAGGTGTCTCATGACTGAGCCGCATAAGGAGTATCTCATGAGAGATCCGCATGAAGAGTTACCTTTGGTTCTTGAACTATGTCGAATAACATGATAATTTTCTCGTCTTTTTAGGAACACGTCACGTCTTATCTTTATGTCAGAGCTGTCATCTTTGTGTCAGAGTAATTATGGCTAACTGCATGAGGAGGCATTTAATGCTTCGACTGATTTCGAACCGCATAAGGCTCTCCGTGGGTTTTGGGCCGCATGAAGCTTTCTGGGTTTTGAGCCGCATGAAGCCTTCTGGGTTTTGAGCCGTATGAAGCCTTCTCGGTTTTGAGCCACATGAAGCCTTCTGGGTTTTGAGCCGCATGAAGCCTTCTGGGTTTTGAGCCGCATGAGGCTCCATGTTGATTTCGAGCGGCATAGAAAATCCCCTTCTTTTCCATGCTTCTACAGTGGGCATTCCTTCTGACTTCCTATGATATGGTGTTTGTCCCGTAGAAGGTAGTCAAAGGCCAAACGCTAGCAGATTTCCTGGCAGCATACCCTGTGCCAAAGACGTCGAAACTCTACGACGATATCCCAGATGAAGTTCTAGAGTCTAATGCAGTCTTAGACAACTCGGTTTGGCGCATGTACTTCGATGATGCTTCAAGAATAGGACCAAAGGAAGATATTATTACAGGAGTTGGGATCGTCCTCATCACCCCAATGGCCTAGTCATCAATCGCGCGTATTCTCTCCAGGAGTCGTGTACCAACAATGTTGTAGAGTATAACGCTCTCATTATTGGGCTCCAACTCGCTAAACAAGCTGGGGGTTGACTACATCGAGGCCTATGGAGAATCGAAATTAATCATCAGCTAGGATCGAGGGCAGTATGAGGTTCGACATGAAGACCTGATCCCCTACCACCAGGCAGCGATCGACATTCACGAGGTTCTTTATAGAACACATGTCGTGCTTACAGAACTTAGAGGCCGACGCACTAGCCGGCCTCGCAGCTTCTTTGGCTGCCCCCGTTGGATCCTAATATGCCATTACAGCGGTAGGACGAGAGCTAGTTTGTCCGAAGAATGCTCTGCGTACATGTCAAAGCTATTCAGTTCAAGTAGACACTGACGTGGACATTCGAGACTGGCGATTCCCATTAATAGACTATGCAGTCTATGAAATCCTGCCTGAAGGCCCAAAGGAAGCGGCCTCCGTCAGGAGATGCTCACTCTGATTCTTCTACGACATGGCCACCAAAATGATGTACCGTCATTCATACGATGAACTCCTCCTGTGTTGTTTATTCTAGACAGAAGCGCAAGAGGCACTCTGGAAGACACATGATGGAACCTGCGAAGTCCATCATCCCGGCTCTAAGTTGCAAGATTGATTGTGCCGTATGGACTATTATTAGCCCACCACGATGGAAGATGCCATAGATTACACAAAGAAGTTCCGAGCATGTCAGTTTTACGCTGACTTTATTAACCGACCTTCAAAATATCTACACCCCACGGTAGCCGTTTGGCTATTTGAGACATGGGGAATGGACATCGTCAGGCCGATCAGCCCGTCCTCCTCCAAAGGACACCGGTTTATCCTCGCCATCAGTGACTATTTCTCCAAATAGACGAAAGCGGTACCACTGGTAGAAGTGAAAACCTCTAACGTGATCAGCTTTATCAAGTACCACGTTTATCGCTTCGGAGTTCCTAGAAGGATTGTCTATGACAATGGCCCCCAAATTGTGAGCCATTAATTCTATCGATTCTGCGATAAGAACCGAATATAGAATTTGGCGTCAACGGCTTGCAATCCTGCGGCTAATGGACTAGCCGAGGCATTCAACAAAACCATCATCAAACTGCTCAAGAAAGTCATTTCTTCTAACAAACACGATTGGAATGAGAGGCTTGACGAATGTCTATGGGCTTACCGTACGACCGTTCGGACACCCACGGGCAGCACACCATTTCTCCTTGTTTATGGGAGCGAAGCAGTGCTCCTGTTGGAGATCTAAATCCCCGCCTTACAGGTAGCTATCACCAACCAGCTGACTGACAAAGATAATCAGTGCCGACGACTACAAGAGTTAGAGACGTCGGATAAAAAATGCCTACTAGCGCAGCAAAGGATCGAGCTTTACCAAGCTCGTATTTTCGGGACCTTTAACAAAAAGGTCCAAAAAAGAACGTTCCAAGTAGGCGACCTCATCTCAGCAGTTCGAAGACCAATGGTGGTGACTCACAAAACGGTAGGGAGGTTCGAACCCAAGTAGGAGGGACCGTTCGTCATAGAGATGGTGTATTCCAACGACGCTTACCGACTGGCCAAAACTAATGGCGACTTACTCATGATGCCAATCAATGGCAAGTTCCTGAAGAAATGCCAATCAAGCGATGAGCTTCTTGACTTCAGCTTCTATGGCGTCCATCAATCAGCTCAGAATTGACGATGTTATTGTTTGACTGGTCTAGCATTTGGCAGAATATTGAGTTTGTGGGTAGCGATCCGAGGATCTAACCCTGGCATATTTTTATAGCTCCAAGCAAATACGTCAATATATTCTCTGATGAGCTGGATCAATTCTTGTTTTTCTGCTTCCGGAAGACTTTTGCTAATAAAGATTGGCCTTGGAGAAGCGTTATCTCTGAAGTCGATCTGGACTAATTGATCATCAGTGGGTGGTTTACATTGTTTGAAGCAGAGTTCCCATTGAGTATCCATCCTTTGTGGCCAAGGCTTAGTTTAGGGGTTTCGATGAAGTCATCATCATCCTCTGAGAACTCAGGGATCACCATATTGGAAGATAGAGTCACTCGATGGACGTATCCTATGCTGGTGTCTGAATCCCATGATGCAAATTCAGAAGAGTTAGACCATTCTTCTTTACCAAACTCAGAAACATCTAGGGTTGAGATTGGCGAAGTATAACCTAACCCATGCTTTGTTTTGTTGTAACATTGTAATGACTTTTCTTTTGGGACAAATATACGAATAGGCGTTCGTCTACCTTTACCATTATTGAGGCCAAATTTGAAATTATAGCCCATCTTTTGGATGATATTCTTAGATTGTTGACTGTAACGACGTAGTTGAAGTCGCCCGCTATTAACGTTTTCAGAGTCACTATCGGATGTAGCTTTTTGATTTAATCCTTTTCTAAAGAGGATAGGATGCTCATCTATCTTCCAGGAAGGAACTAGAAAGAATGAGTTTTTCATTGATTCGAGTCATACTTCGTTCCGGAGAGACTGAACTGCTCCTAAGGTAAGGGGTTCGAAGTTATCCAAGATTTTTAGATAACATTGTGTGTAATAATTGACATCAATATACTACAAAGGAAACGCTACTTTATTGATACTTGCATCAATATTTACAATAGAGTTTTTAACCTTAGCCGATGGCTTACCAATATTAATAACAAGAGGAGGAGAAGTAGAAGGCTTGTTACGATGAAGGTCGATAACAAGAGTCTCAGAAGAGATGAGCTCCCTATGCTTCATCTTTTTAGCTGGAGGATGCTTGGTAGAAGGAGAGAGATTAATGGTCAACGTCTGAGAAGACGAGAGAAAAGTGAAGTGCGTCCCTTGACTGGAATCACCAGAACCTCGTCCAGACTCTCTTTCCGATCTTCTTCAGTGTCCATGGCCAGTACGACTTTCATGAACTCTTCTTTATACATTCAAAAATTTGTATAATATGCCTCGATGACTCGAAAGGGATTAAGATCAGCCACTTCCTTTTGTACTTCTCCATTATCATCAACATATTTAAAGCATTGATGGAGGGTAGATGGCACGATATTATGTTCATGCAACCACAGTCTTCCTAACAATACGTTGTAGGGGGCGTGATTGTCAATCACATAGAAGGTGACCTTCGTACGAAGATTGCCAATTTGGACTTTGAGGTGAATTTTTTCCAGTGGTTCACTTCTTCTAGAATTGAACCCTAATATAGTCGTGATTGTTGTAGAGAGGTTATGGACTGGGATTTTAAGTACATCCAATAAAGTTTTTTGCATAATACTGAGTGTAGATCCCAGGTCAACTAGAATGCGATCGACCTTCATTATATCGACATATCCCGTATAGTAGAGAGGTCGGTCATGTCGATTATCCTCCAGAAGCATATCATCTTGAGTGAAGGTGATAGATATTAGGAATTAGTTCCATCACACTATGACAGTGAGAACATGCCACGGTTCCTCGTCTGGTTTCTTAAGATGTGCCAGATAGGCATCGGTCTGTATCAAAGCCTTACTTAATGTTTCGCGAGTTTCCTTGAGAGGCGCAGGATTTCAAAAATCAATAATCTTGCTGGAGTATAGGCTAATTGAGCCAACATGGCAAAATTATACGGCTTTTGTTGTCTTTGAAGTGAAGTTTTCTTCAAACTTTTATCAAAGCGAGCCAGTTGTTAGCCTTTGTCAGCTGCTGTTGGTTTGGGAGGAACGGGTCCCGCTTGGGGCGATGATACCGAAGGAACATTGGAGATAGGAAGAGAATATATCAGTGGGGCATCGAAGACAAAAAGAGGAGACATGACAATATTTTTCTGTCCCTCTAGATAGTCTCTGAGATAAAGTCTCCCAGATCTGGTACCAATCATGGGTTCTTCTTCTGGGACAGGTGTGAAAGAAACCATATTGCAATCCTTCATTCGTATCTTGCTCCTGGAAGACTTTTTTTGGAAAGATGAATGATCTGTCCAGAATCCTAAGCCGACACGGCACTGGTTGTTCTGAAGAGGTAGAAAAAGAGGTATCGAAGACCCTTTTCCATTGTTCAAGCCAGGGGCTTTCTGTAATCATATTCCATCTTCATCATCAGTTCACGGGACTACTGACTATACTGATAGAATTTCGGTTGGTACTTGATTTCGGGCTTTGGTACCACCGTCTTAGAAGAAGAAGGTGAAGCTACTGCTGAAATGAATATAGCATCCAAAGGTGGAAGATGATCACCCAGTGATGTCATGTGGCACGACTTGTACTTGGCTGCCTTTTTAACTTGTTAGAAGAAGCATGTGTCTTAGATTCAAAATCGGCGACCAACTCAGGGTGAATCTACATGATCCCATTTGTCAGTTGATAGAGGTATAAGAACCTGGCTTGATGCTAATGTCGTCTCTCAACTCCTCGATCTTTCCCTTAAGTACGTAGCATGCCCTGGCTTGATGCCCCAAGAACCTGTAATACAAATAATATTTAGGATTGTCAGTCTTGCCTACTTCATCTGACCGTTTAGCTTCAGGCAATTGAAGTTTTTTCTCTAGATTAGACAATTAAAGATGCTCAGAATGTTATCCTCGTCAAAGGAGTACTCCTCCTTAGGATATGGTGCCCTTTGTGGAGGTGTCATCGTTGTAGGTGTCGACTAACCCACGTTAATAGCTAAAGATTCTTTGCCTTTGCAATTGTTCTGACGACCACCGCTGTTAGCAGTAGAATGATCATCTTTGTCAAGATTAGGCATCTGGATGCCTAGCTGCTTGAATTTATCGGCACTATCTTTAGCTGTCCTAGCACTAACTATGAAGGAGGCCTAATCTAGGAATTGTGTGAGTCCAGTCCACATGCTAACTATAGGTAACAAGTTTGATTTGCATGTATCTATAGTTAATGCATCTGGAGTACCCAAAGGCATTTTGAGTGCTTCACAACGGAAGCACTCTATGAAACGTTCGACAGTTTCATTAGGCCTTTGTTTGATCTTGATAAGGGCCGACATGGTTATGTCATTCGTTCCCTCATAGAACCGTTCCAGGAACATTTATTTCAATATTGCAAAAGATGTTATGCAGCCATCTGGCAATCTATAGTACCAATCATAGGCAACGCCTGCCAAACAATCGACAAACACTCTAGTGAGTAGAGCGTCGTTCTGTTGAAGCCGGTCAGTCATCACCTTGAAATGATTGAGATATTGACTCGAAGATGAACTGCCGTCAAATAGCATTATGGTTGGTGACTTGTACATAGGTGGAAATGAAACTTCCTTCCATTCTACAGAATAAGGATGTTTGATCCCTAACTTTTGTAGACCATTCTTTTGCTTAAAAGCTTCAAACTAATTTCATAGAAGCTTGACAGCCTTGAGTAGGTCCCCTAATGCTTGAGGAGCAGTAGATTGATTTGATGGCTTGGGAGGTGGAACTGCATGATAAGTACTATCCCCAGCACCAGACTGACTTGGAGTAGCCTGAGCTAGTATGGTAGCATTGAGAGGAGATTGTACCCCCAAGCCAGTATTGATTGGTACAGATGCTGCTATGTGTTCTTAGGTTAGAATTGGATTCGCAACTGATGGAACTGTATGTTGTGCTACAATCACGGCATGCATACTTGTAACCATTTCAGCCATAGTTTTCAAGTTTGCCTCCAAGGCAGCATTCTGTTGTTCTTGATTGGCGGAGCTGCAAGCATCTTGTTCCTCATTAGTGACATAGGCAGTCACTTCTCTAGCCATCAAAGATGAACTGGTGGATAGGATAGTCCGATCAGAGTCTTCACTATCGGCATCGAAGTCAGGTAGAGAGCTACCTCCAAGATGAAAAGTGGGAAAATTCCTTTGATCGAGGAAGTCTCCAAGATAAGGAGTAGAAAGATTCTTTTGACAGAGGAAGTCTCGGCTTCTTGATCTTGTGTTTTGGTAGACTCTTTCGTCGGAGTCACGGATTCGATCACGATATTGCTAACTAGGATTGCGAGATGCGTTACGTCTTGGATGTTTTCTACCCCAGTACTGCGGAATGTTATGTTGACTGAAGCATACAGCAATTTATCTTCATCTACCATAATTAATTCAGGAGTACGAGTGTAATTCAAACGGTCAAACATAGACCGTTTAGCTGATTGATAGCAACACTTGATCACTATCTCATGGTGATGATTACAGTGATATTCCTGATGTGGAGTTACAGGTGTACAGGATGGTCCTGAAATCTTCCATTTTTATATAAGAAGATCGCGGAGATTAGTTACAGTGACAGGATAAGGAGAAAATAGAGGCACATATTCCTTGATTATGTTAGGAACATGGTTCCTGCTCTTGAGATTCGTTGTCCCCTGAGTGTACAGGGAAGTACTGAGCTCATTGGCATAGGTGAGATGATTCTTGATCTTAGAAACCTTCATTGTGCACAATTTGGTAGGTGGTGCAGATTGTTGTTGGTACATCATATGAATTGATGAGGTTGGTTCTGTTCTGCGCTTGTTGAGGTAAGTACACATGTCAGTGTTATGCACCACTTGCCAATCTGTCTGAGACACCATCAGTCTTTCCTGACTTGACCTTGATATGCGCAAAGTAGGGAGATCCAGGCTTTGGCTTGATTGGCGCTGGCCAGCTTGATAAGGTGTGGGCAAGATGCCCTGTTGTCCTGCGCACACTATTCCAGCGCATTTGGCATGGCACAGATGGGTAGCAGGAAGTGAACTTTGAGCAGAGTCCATTTTCTTGGCATCGATTTGATTGTCTCTTCCGAGAGAAGTAGAGTTTCTACTCAGAAGTGTTCTTGCATTGATTGGCACATAGGCACAATCATATGCATTTTCCACTAAGTCTAGGACTGGGGAAGGATAGGGAGAGGCCATAGGGCGCTTTCCCTTATTCTGTACAGGGCAGTGGTAGGTAGATTCTCCACCAAATTTGGAACTGAGGAGGAGTGAGGAGTGGCCACAGGACACTCTCTTGATTGGCGTCGAGGCAGTAGTTGGCATAGTCTTTCCTAAGTTTAGAACTGGGAAAGAATGAGGAATAGCCACATGGCGCTGTCCCTTGATTGGTGCCGAAACAGTGATTGGCGCGCTCTCCACCAAGTTCAAAACTAGTAGAGTAGCCACAGAGCATTTTCCCTTATTTTGTGCAGGAGCTATGATTGGCGCACAAGAGGACTTTGAAGTCTAGATGGCGTGAGTCTTCATGTCTTTAGAAACAACAGAGGATGCACGCTTGGCACCTCCAGCGCCAATCATAGCTTCATAGGCTATTTGGTCAACTTTTACGACCAAAGTCTTTTGCGTCGTGCCGACCGACGCAACATCGTATTGAGTTGTTTCTTTCTCATCAGAGGAGAAAGTCATCTCCAGCAGAGTCATCATTTTGTTTGCAAAAACAAAAGTTAAAATATAAACTAAGAAAAAAAAGTACAAAGGTTCAATTTGATTCTGAAAAAGTACAACTGTAGGAATCTGATCAGAAGACGATCACTTTATCCCTTGGACGATACGATATCAAAAAAGAAAGCCTTTGGAGAGTGCTACAGCAACTTGTTTAGGAGATTATGATTATTAGTGATCGAAAGTGAGAACTCATCTTTGGGACAAGCTTCATTAAGGTTCCTAAAGTCAATACAGACTCTCCAAAGGCTTTCATCTTCGATATCGTATCGTCCAAGAGATAAAGTGATCATCTTCTGATCAGATTCCTACAGTTGTACTTTTCCAAAATAAAATTGTACCTTTGTACTTTCTTTTTTCTTAGTTTGTATTTAAACTTTTGTTTTTGCAAACAGGAATAGGCTATAGGATAAAAGGATACTCAATCACAACAAGAAATTCTAATAGATTTGAATCTACTGACACATGTCCAAATCTGAATAATTTAATTTTATATCTGTCCTTCATTGATATCATCCTTGCTCTGTTATTGACTTCTTCGTTTGATCTGTCTTCCGGATGCCGCCGAAGACTCAATTCACCGTTTCGTCCTAGAGACTGCTACTGAGAGGTTTGCTACCTCCCGTCTAGTTCAGCAGGCAGTTGTGACTACTCCACTCCTTACTTCTGCTCGTGTGGGAGTATCAGCTACTTTTGGGGGTCCTCCTTCACCTGTTCCAAGGACTACCCTAATTATTTTTGATATTCTCTAGCCTCCACCACCACCTCCTGCTCCGGTGGATAATGTCACACCCCGCTCCAATAGGACTGGTCGTCTTCGTTAAGACGTGATGCCGCACAAGCCTAGATTACGCTCATGTAAGGCAGTTTCATAACGGCTGATTACAACAACTTGCGACGGGGTCGTCGCACAGAAGTCCTAAGCAGAAATATTGAATATACAAGGCAACACAAGCCTTGAAACAAAATCAGAGTCTTTATTGATAATAAACATAAGATTACAAATGTGGCGCGAAGCCAAGTTAAAATTACTCAAGCTCACTTTTTTTTCTGATTACAATTCATTCAGCTCTCTCTCATCTCTCAATACAATTGACGAGCCAGCGGATACATCAGATAGGCGATGCCCATACATTATATCCTGTATAAGTTCTGACTCTATGCGACTGTATGCCTCAAAATGCCAAAAAACTCTGTACCTCGACGCATCCAAGCGAGCTCCGCACCAACGAGCTTCTACCTGTGCCTGCACATGAAAACTGTGTGGGTGTCAATACTCAACTGTACTGGTAGAGTGAGCTCCTCGCCCACCCATACAAAACCAACATGTTTATTTACTTTGTGCAACATAATCCCTTTATGAATGTCTTTCTATTCTTGCCTTACGATCGATTTTAGGACAAAGACTCTTGGCCTATTTATGTCTCTAGACCGTCACCGTGCTATTGTACCGATAACTTGATTATCGTTGTGCCTCTAGACCCTTTCGTACCAACAACATCAGAGTGTCGACTCGTGCTTCTCTTTTCGACTCATACTTTGGGACGCAATAGCTTGTTTTGTGTCATCGACTTGTTCCGTACTTCAAACATCTAGGCGGTGCCTCACAATTCAATGTGACATGACCAACTTTACCCTATGGCCCTTTCTGACTTAACTCGAGATGACTCAATCACGATGCCACATTCATGCCGAAGCACATGTCCTGGCTATAACCAAATCTTAGGCTCCATAATGGTGTTACAACCATGTACACCCAACCCGTGCCGATTCATTGCTGGTGTGTGCCGATTCATTGCTGGCTCTTGCTATAACTCGTTCCTCCCATGCTGATTTATTGCTGGCATGCGCCGAATCATGGTTGGCAATGAGAAACTACATCTTGTTAACTCAACTCGTGCCGTGCTCGTACTATCTCTGATTCGAATGACACCGTGCAGGCAAATTTCCGCTTAGCACACTAACTTATCTATATAAAAGGTTACTAGCAATGTCAAGCTATCTTGGACTTGGCTGAGGATAGACGATGATCATCCAATGAGTAGCTAGCCCGTGGAAGCCCTGAATCTCCTATGTGGTTCATCCAGCATCATACTTTAGCCAACTCGCTTCCTCCTGGAACGACATGATCCTGTGGCCCCGGCGATCATGTCGAGGAAGACTACACCTTGTCGACAAGTTGTCCTTGACCATGCACCTACGACGACTTCTAGACTCAACGTAAATGTAAGGCCAACAGATGATACAATCTTTCTTTCTCTTTCTTAAACTTATTTATCCAAGTCCATACGTTCCATTCTTTATGTGAGCCTCCCAAGCCACAGGACCGGTCTCGGCGACAAACGGTCGCAAGAACTTTTCTATTCTTTGAAACACAGGGAATGGCTATTGCATAGCCTTCCAAATAGACCTGAACAAACGTGTTTCCTTCGTGTCCCATAGACCGTGGCATACTTATCCTTGAACTGACCATGGCTCAGGCCTTAAACTGACTTGTATTCTATGCGACATTATCGCCCAAGTCATACTTTATATGACGAGCCTTAAGATCGTGGGACTATGTGACTTGACAACCGCAGAAAACATGGGAAAGTGCTTGCTATGACTTCGATAGCCCAGCATAACTTTGACTAACTTGGTCATGCAACAACTTGACGAGCAAAGACTATGTCTAGCCTTGCACCGTAGGAACGTATCGTGCACGCGTTCGACTCGAACAACAAAGTTCTTTGGATGCCTAGGCTTATGCCACAAGCCATACGATACAACCTAACCCGTGGGACTAGCAAAGGCTATCCCAAGCCTTGGACGATGGGACCATGCTTGCTTTATCAAGCATCTATACGTGTGAAGCCTATAAATTAGGCTAAGTTCATAGCTTTGTGGCAACTTAAACCAACTTTCCTTCTCCCAAGCCACGGGACGAAAGACCGAGTGTCATTTTGAAATATGTCGTACAACGATTCTAAGCCGACTGTGGGATCTTTTTCCATGTTCTAACTCAATCCGACACGACTTGGGATTATTCCCTTAGCTATGTTGATTCGTCTCTTTTATTATCAAGCCTACTTGTGCATTTGAAAACTTTCGTTTTTATTAATGTAAAGGCCAAGCTAAGGTAAGTTCACCGAAGCTACCCACCTGAGCGAGGAGTCGCCTCGATCGAGCGGGTCTTCGAGCAAGCCGTTATGTGGCAAAATCTGAACGTTATTGGCATTTCGATTCCTCCGATTGAGCTGAGCAGGACGGGGCATTACATTATACACCACTCAGAAAAAGTTTCGTCCTCGAAACTTACTGAGTACACTTATCACTTGATTCAACATCCAATGACTCTCGCACACGCTTCGCCTTAACCAATCTCTGAAACCTGACTTGCATTAATGCCTCAATCATTTAATTTCAAACCAACAATCGTACTACCGTCAATCTTTTTCTTGAAACATGATTTCAAAATTCTTGGTACCGTTCAGTTTCTATAGTCTCACTTGAATTCAACATATCACTTAGTCGGATCGTGTAAATATTCCAGACGTCCCCAAAATACCTGCATGTCCGCCAATCCTCGTGATAGAGAATCTGTCATTTTTACTTGAGTCGGATCATGCACATATTTAAGCGTCCATGAAATATATGCATCTCAGTCGAGCGTCGTGAGTGGGGTTTCCATAATCTTGAATTATTCTATCCACTAGTATCCCATTCTATCAATCCTCAATATCAATCGTACCAAGGCTAACTCTCAAAATATGGACGTCTCGCCTAACCGTTAGGCCATCTCCCTAGGCTAAAGTCATCCGTCAGTATTGTAATCACAGTTCCCCAATAATAATATTAATACTGACCCCAATCCTAAGGTCAAACCAAAGTTGATAATACATGATTTTCTATCCAAGCTTGCATCACTCAGATTTCTAAACATCGAGCATGTATTTCTCCTATTCGCACTTACAACATTTAGTCCAAGGAGCCCGAGTCATTCAGCAAAGCCATCATACCATAAGTTCGCTCAACTAATTCCTCGACATATCAATATCGCTCGTCCAACAAGCAATTCGTATAGTCTCTCTCTTCGAACACGTTCGATATAATCCACATATCTATCCTTCTCAAGTCAACCATTCTATGATATGTTACTAAACCATAATCCACATTCCATATTCCCTAAGTCGTTTATCACAATTCACGTATTCTATCACAATTCACGTATTCTATCACAATGTCATCTAGCATAACAATATATCACGTCCCAATCTCACACAAGTCTAATTATCTGCGGTGGGCACGAAATCACCATGCTAACGCTTTCGTATGATAATCATCCTTATCGGGACGTAACTCTTGCTTTGAGTCTAGACCAATTCATTCTCGATACACTGATTGGATCTACTCAATCCTCAAGTTTACTCAATCATCAATCATAAATTCGAACCATCCTCGAATATCACCTTCGCATCAAACCACAAGTCGAAGCTATCCAAATTCCATGTCCTGATCTCCTGAATTTGATCATTCATGTGACATAAATTACCATGCCAGCGCTCACGTGGAACGATCGCCCCAAGTTCGATGTGACGTATATGCGAGGCTGTAGTTGCGCTCACACAAGAAAAGAACGTCGACGTTGTGGTTATCATAGAAGAAATCAAGATACGATCATTTTCATCCAAGCATTCATTTCAATCAAAATCCTAAGCATAGCATCCATCTAAAATAATAACACTTTACACGATCGTCATTTCTCGAATAAGAGTACCCCCGAGTTATCGTATATCGATCTTTGATACGCCTCAATACTATCGATGATATACATAACCTGACGATCTTTATTTGCAACGAATTTTGAGTCGTGCAATCGATGCCATTGTCTGAACTGGATAACCTTCTCGACATTCAAGATCAATTTTGATTATTATCCCCCGAACTAGTTACATGATCGATTTGTTTAACTCAAAATCACGTATGTACATCCGTCTATCTTAAGTCATCGTGCAACATATTTCCTCAAGTCGCATCGTTTTATGCTAACTCAAATCATCGAGCACCATCTTATTCCAATCCTTAGAGTCATTCTCAAATATTCAAATTATTTCCATACAAGCTATTATCCAATCGTGCTAACGTTTTGTATACGATTCATATCAATTTTCCTCGATTGAGTCATCTGTTCGTACACCTTAACTTTTCCTCAATTTAATTTTTATTATCGATCATTTTGCATTTCAAACTTGCGTAATCTTAATCCCGTGCGCATCATTTCTAGTTCCTTCGCGAATCAACTCGTCAAAATCTTTAAGATTACCACTTACTCAATGATACTCAATCTAAGGCTTCGCATATTCTGACGCTTGCTAATAGACTTGTTGGCACCCCATATCCTTAATCGATTGACATCCCCGAGAATATCCTATACACTACTCAGGGATGAAGTTATTCGACAAATCTTCGAAACAAGTTTTGATTCATCATTCGATTACTTCGAACTTTCGTTTGAACCGTTCCTCAAAATCCAAGCACGCTCATCAATATCGCATCGACAATAGCATCATCTGATGGCACCCCTATCGATAGCCATCCTATATTTATAAGTCAAGTTAATTTTGATTCCTTTTAAAACAATTCGAGTTTCGTACATGACTTTTGCAAAGGTCGACACAATTCTTGATGTATGTGCCCTGCCCGACTTAGCCAACCGTGCTTATCTGAAGTTAACTTTTGTTCAACCAATTTTCTTTCGTGATAGTTTTACAAAATATATAGACTTATTGTATAGACATCCCATGGGACATTTGAGAGAGAGCGTACCAATAATATCGATTGTGAAACATAATCGAGAGTTAAAGAATTCAATCGGAAGTCCAAGGACGTAAAGCCGTGCTCTGATACCATTATGTCACTCCCTGGTCCCGTAGGACCGATTGTCGTTGCTAAGGCGTGATGCCGCACGAGCCTAGATTGCGCTTGTGTAAGGCAGTTTTATAACGGTCGATTACAACAGCTTCCGACGGGGTCGTCGCACAGAAGTCCCAAGTAGAAATATTGAATATACAAGGCAACACTAGCATTGAAACAAAATCAGAGTCTTTATTGATAATGAACATAAGATTACAAAGGCGACGCGAAGCCAAGTTACAATCACTTAAGCTCATTTTTCTCTTTGATTATAATTCACCTAGCTCTCTCTCATCTTTCAATACAATTGACGAGCCAGCGGATGCTTCAGATAGGCGATGTCTATACATTATGTCATGTATAAGTTCTGACTCCATGCGGCCGCACGCCTCAAAATTCCAAGGAACTCCGTGCCTCGACGCATCCAAGCGAGCTTCGCACCAATGAGCTTCTACCTGTGCCTGCACATAAAAATTATGTGGGTGTCAGTACTCAACTGTACTGGTAGAGTGAGCTCCTCGCCCACCCATACAAAACTAACACGTTCATTTACTTTGCACAATATAATCCCTTTATCTTTTTCTTTCTATTCTTGTCTTAGGTTTGATTTTAGGACAAAAACACTTGGCCTATTTGTCTCTAGACCGTTACCGTGCCATTGTACCGATAACTTGCTTATCGTTGTGACTATAGACCCTTTTTGTGCCAACAACATCATATTGTCGACTCATGCTTGTCTTTTTGACTCATACTTTGGGACGCAACAACTTGTTTTGTGTCATCGACTTGGTCCTTACTTCAAACATCTAGGCCGTACCTCACAGTTCAATGTGACATGACCAACTTTGTCCTACGGCCCTTTCTGACTTAACTCGAGATGACTCAATCACGATGCCACATTCATCCTGAAGCACATATCCTTTCTATAGCCAAATCTTAGGCTCCATAATGGTGTTACAATCGTGCACACCTAACCCGTGTCGATTTATTGCTGGTGTGCGCCGATTCAAGGCTGGCGCTTGCTATAACTCATTCCTCCTATGCCGATTCATTGCTGGTACGTGTCGATTCATGGCTGGCATTGAGAAACTACTTCTTGTTAACTCAACTCGTGTCGTGCTCGTACTATCTCTGATTCGAACGACACCATGCATGCAAATTTTCGCTTAGCACACCAACTTATCTATATGAAAGGTCACTAGCAATGTCAAGCTATCTTGGACTTGGCTGAGGATAGACGACGATCATCCAATGAGTAGCTAGCCCGTGGAAGCCCTGAATATCCTATGTGGTTCATCCAGCACCATAATTTAGCCAACTTGCTTCCCTCGTGAACAACATGATCCCGTGGCCCCGACGATCATATCGAGGAAGACTACACTTTGTCAATAAGTTGTCCATGACCATGCACCTACGATGACTTCTAGACTCAACGTAAATGCAAGTCCTACAGATGATACAATCCTTGCTTTCTCTTTCTTAAACTTCTTTATCCAAGTCCGTACTTTATATTCTTCATGTGAGACTCCCAAGCTACAGGACCGGTCTCAGCGACAAACGGTCTCGTGAACTTTTCTATTCTTTGAAACACGGGGAACGGCTATTGCATAGCCTTCCAGATAGACCTGAACAAACGTGTTTCCTTCATGTCCCATAGACCCTGGCATACTTATCGTTGAACTGACCGTGGCTCGTGCCTTGGACTGACTTGTGTTCTAAGTGACATTATCGCCCAAGTCATACTTTATATGACGAGCCTTAAGATCGTGGGACTATGTGACTTGACAACCGCATAAAACATGAGAAAGTGCTTGCTATGACTTTGTCTAATTTGGTCATGCAACAACTTGACGAGCAAAGGCTATGTCAAGCCTTGCACCGTAGAAACGTGTCGTGCACGCATTCTGTAAGCCTACTTCCCAAATTTTTAATTTTTTATTTTATTTGTTTATGATTAATTTTATGGTCATTGTGAGTCATGCCAAAGCTTGTAGGTGGGCTATAACCATATTAAGGTCATATGACCTCTAGATAGCCTATATATGTATTATTTAGCTATTTTATATTTTTCTACAATTTTTGGATATTTTTAGGTATTTAATATTTAAGGTTTTATTATTTTTAAGGACTTTCAAGATTTACCGTAAGGTCATACGAGGGTATTTCTGGACCAAATATTTTATTTGGGCTCTAAATGACTAAACATATTTTCTAGAATATGTTAGAAATTTTCTGGATTTTTTTAGAATTTTTGGGAATTTTTATATAACTAAAACATATATAATTTATATTATAGGTTTTTGGAATTTACTGCCAGTTCACACGATGATATTCTATGTTAAAATATTTTATTTATATTCTAGACACTCAGAAATATTTTCTAGAATTTTCTAGAATTTTTCTGAATTTTTTTGCAATTTATTTTGATTTATTTGGACTTAAAATATTTTTTAAATGATTTTCTGAATTAAAATAATTAAATACCCAGAAATCCACCCAGGGGGGCCCACCTGTCGGCGCCAACTGCTACAGTGACCGCCTCTCTCTCTCCTATATATATATATTATTATATTCGCCCACCCTAATTAAATTCCAACAGCCTTTTGTGGGAGAACTCATCTAGGGTTTTCGATTTCCCGAAGCGATTTCCGCCATCCCCGACGTGCTTTTTGCGCGCCGTTTTTTTGTTGGAAGCGTATTGAGGTATAGTTTCTGAATATGTAATTTATTTTTGAAATTTATGAGCCTAAATTTCTGGAAAATTCATAGAGTGCTAGTTGTCCGAAACTTGACACGTTTCGGTGTTTTCGAGATTCCGGGAGTACCGGAGATCGAAATCATGAAACGTTTGAAATTTCAGAAAGATAACACAGAGTTCTACGACATATATTTTTTCTAGAAATTATTTCGTTCATCTAGTATTTTAGTTATTCTGTTGAACTCAGAATTGATCGGTTGATCACCGTTTTGGTCACGATTAGTCATAACGGTGATATCTTTTGTCCAAAGCGTGATTTTGCGGCACGGTTGATTCCAGCGCACTCATGGCACTGAAATATACCAAAGTACACTTTCAAAATCTAGAGTGAGTTCAAAGTGTTTGACCAGATAGTCAATGGCACGTCTCGATTTGTGTGTTATGGTTTCCAAAATGGAAACTTGACTTTTGATGGCCAAACTTGCATGTTTAGATTATTATTAGGTTAAATAATGTTTTTAAGTAATTTATTCCAGAATTAACTATTATTAGATTAGTAACCCAACTAGCCACTATTTCATGAATTTAGAACTAGAACAATTATTATTATTATTATTATTATTATTATTATTATTATTATTATTATTATTATTATTATTATTATTATATATATATATATATATATATATATATATATATATATATATATGTATATATTGCTGTTATTAAATCATCTTTATATTGATTATATTGTTAAAATTATATTTGTAACGGCAGTATATATTTTTGACTTGCCCTATGTGTTCAAATTGGGTCTTGAAACCCTACTAATAATATTATATCTTGTTTACCTAATTAAAACTAAGGTATTCGAGCCATGGGGTTAGGGATTCGTACTCATTGGACTTTTATACTAATTATCATAATATTTTCTATCAAAATAAACTATTTTCATATCGGACAGAAATTATTTTAATTGTTTAGTTATTATGTTTTAGTGGTCATTAGAGATTTTATTTCGGGCTTTAGTTTCGTTGATTTTCATATTAAATGTTTACTAAATATTATTGTCGTATTTCACAAAGTATAGTCTGACTAAAAGTGAATTCTCTTTGATTCTCAAATATTTTAAATAAATACTATTGTATTACCTTAGGGTATTTTCATATATGGGTTACCATATAAATGATTTTGTGACTTTCAAGTATTTACCTAAAAAGCTATTTATTCTCTACTAAAAGTATAATTTTCAAATAATAGATTTACACAAGATAGTTATATATATCTATATATATATATATTTACTTGACTAACAAATCTTGACCGTGACTAGTTTTAGGCTCCTAAAATAATTATATTGTTCTAATAAAAACTTCTAAAAAGTATATGAATATATTTAAATATATATGGGTTAATATTGGGTTATCCTTTCTCTAAAATAACTCTTTCTTAAACTAGAATATTATGACCATGGCTAAACTAATTGTATCCTTATTTTCTTGCCATAACGGACCACTACATATTGATAGTGGCTAATTGGACTCAACGAGATTGTCGGTTTCACCAGCTAAGGACCTCAGGCAAGTATACTTTCTGATTGCTTTTCGATTCATAGCAGTCTATACATTTCATGTTTATACATATGTCTTGCTGCTTGTTGACACGCTCGTCACACGGAGTAGTCGGAAGAAAAAATATCTTAGTAGACATGTGGACTACCCAGAACTATCCCCCGTATCTTTCGTGGAGAATAGCAACTGCACACGACACATACAGGGTGCCGGATTTACCCCTAGCCGTTCACATGTCGAAACGGATATTTCAAATCACATAGATAGTTGTATTTTATTTTTTTTCCTTGTCTTCTCCACCATTTGCCATGTCATCAGTACTTTCTAGTTTTTATCTCTCATATGTTATTTTTATGTCTTGTTAATTCTATTGTGTTCTCGCATTGCCGTCGGCTTGTGTGCTTGTTCCATTCCTGACTGAAAACTAACATTTTTCAGGTTAGCTGTGGCTTCACTTAGCGTGGGGAGATACGGGTGTACTTGCAAGCAGAGACCTAAAAATTAGATAGAAGTGGTATCACTTTTATTAATTGTAAGAATCATGTATTTTCTTTAAATATAAATTTTGTAAGAGTTGTAACCAATTTAGAAATGTGAATGAGCAATAAATGTTACATTTTTGTGATTTTTTAGCATCTTGGCCGTGACAGCGTTCTACCGCCGGCTCTGCGGCGTAGGCTGGCTTGGACACGTCTCGTATCCGAAAAAGTGGGTGCGGGTCGCGACACGTTCAACTTGAACGACCAAGTTCTTTGGATGCCTAGACTTATGCCACAAGCTTTGCAATACAACTTAACCCGTGGGACGAGCAAAGGCTATGCCAAGTCGTGGACTATGGTACCGTGCTTGATTTATCAAGCATCTATAAGTGTGACGCCTATGAATTAGGCTATGTCTGTCACACTCATTTTTCTAATTAAGGGTATTCTAGTCATTATGTGCTAATTTGATTTTTTTTTTATTAATTAAATTGATTGGTGTTTGGCTTGACTGGTGTTTTGGTAGTAGAAGATAGTATAACCCTAGTCAACCTTGATTATAAGCCTAATAATATAATTAGATTTATTATTGGCTTTTTATATTTTAATTTAGAATTATTGTCTATTTTAATAATCATTTAATTCATTTTTAGTTATTTTTCATTTAGCCTTTAAGCCTTTTTGTTAATGGGCCTTTTTAGCAACTTGAGGAGTGCTTGGCCCATAACTAAACCCTAACCCTAATGCCTCCATGCTTGGCCGGCCAAACACAGCAGCCCTCCCTTTTTTAATTGTGAGAAACCTAATTGCCTTCATAAATCGAAAACCGTAGTTTTCCCTTCTCTTCCAAAGGCCCCATTCTCTCGTTTCTCACCCAAATCCTTCCAAACGAAGTGCGATGCGACCGTTGGAAGGATAGGAACCTGCTTGAGACTTGCTAGCGAGGGATCGAAGGCATTTGACCGGAGAAAAGCGGCATCGACGTGTTTTGGAGGCTTGTTTTATTGAGTTTTGACACTCAATAGTTAAATCTCTTTAAACAATTATTAATTTCATATTTTTCTTCGTAGATGCATCCATATAGGTACCCCAGACCTGTGCATGAAGTTTGGTAGGTTTGGGATTAAGTTTGATAGCCGTATCGGACACGTGTCAGTCTTATGGAATGTGTTCGATGAAATACCACTTAGAACTGAAAATTCTTATTTTTTGATTATGTTTTCACGAATTCCTTGCTAATATTATTTGTAATAACTTTCGTGAAGACGGATCTTGATTCGACACTAATTTCAGTGTCCGAATCAGACACGGACACGCGCGTACGAGGCCCGTGTGCGGCCTCGTGCATGCCCTGCTGTCTGTGCGTCATAACTTGACGCACAGAGCTCCGTTTCACGTGAAATTTTATGGGCGCGTGGGGGCAACCTCTGCCCACATGCTCCTAAAATTTTACGATATTTTGTGAAGCGTGCGCGGAGAAATCCGACGCGTACGGTTCAGCCCGCACTGTGCACGCGGCTAAAAAGTACCGCTGACACGACCTTCGTACGCGAACACGACGTGACATGGTGTCGTTTCAGTGTATCCTAGACCTAGCACGGGACCCTACCTAGCTACGTGCACGAGCACGAGGCTTCTCGCGTTGTGTGACGTCCAATCGGGCGAAATGCACGTACACGTTCCAACACATATCCGGTTTTTCGATACGCACTCCATAGACACGATACAGACACGGGTTCGACCACGTGAGTACCCGAGCACATCACAGACATAGACACCGTATTTGATAAGTTTCGCGGGGTTCTAGTTGGGTATTTTACGATTTGGGTCTCGAGTTGAGTTTTCGGGTTCGACTATATATATATATATATATCGAATTGATTTTGTCATAATTTGATTTTCTGAGATTTTTAGTTATAATTTCTGAGTTTATAATAGGTAATTATGTTCTGGACTTGCGGGAGTGGTCGTTTGGTTTATACCTATATTCTATATTTATGGATATATGGGTTCTCTTTATATATATATATATATATATATATATATATATATAATATATATATATATATATTAATCATATATAAAAAATAAAAAAAAAAATATATATATATATATATATAATATATATCATATATTGGTTATATGTGTTAAATATAAACATTGATGAGTTGGCCGAGATACGTAATCTCAGAGTTCGAGTTTCTTCCCTCT